>SOPF01022408.1:0-33696 GCA_012979155.1 Hypericum perforatum
GTCCAACAAGGGATGAGGATATATGAACTAATAGGAATTTCCATATCCTACCAAAAACCTTAAGGCAATGTCTAGATGGATCTTCCACTTTTATAAACCAGCCCAACCCACTTTCAAATCCCGATGTGGGATTGCCTCCTCAAACAAAGCCCATCAAGCTGAAATTTGCAAGGACTTCACACTTCCTCAGGTGCTTTGAAACGGGAATCGTGCTAGTACAACTTGCCATCCCTCCACAATCGCGTAGCAATGCGGTAATTTTAATGGATGATAGGTTCTAGAGAACTAAGATTCTGTAAATCATACCTGTGGAAGTCTTCTACTAGCATCTGCATCGCGATCTTTTGAAGGAGACACATTGCCCCTCAAAGGCTGTGAACTGTCAGTAGCTGCCACTTCAACCCAGTCATCATCACTTGACATGGAATGATTACTTCTCCTTCTGTGCGCTAAAACGGCTTCTTCGACGCCAACGGCCCGCAACACTTGCCCCTCTCTTTCAGCAATACCACAACGGACCGTGGAAAGATACTCATTACCAGTCCCGCGCTTAATCGCATAATACATCTCGTAAAACCGAGCGGTGCTTCGAACATAGACCTGCCTCACCTCGTACTTTTCCGGAAAAGTAACTGCAACACGATAATTAAATTCTCAAATCCATCACCTAAAGTGAGATTAATTAACTTAACTAGTTGTCTAATTACACTAAGAACGTAGATTTAATTGAGACTCACCGGTGATCTCGCAGGGGGAGCAATCCGGTGAGCTAGGGTACATGATAAGCGGCGATTTGACAGCGGCGTCGCGGTCGTCCTCGAGAGGGAAGAAGGACGTCTCGACGGCGACGGAGCTCGACATCGACCCGCCGGCAGTCGTCCAGTTCGTGGAGACTGTCCATGACGGATGCGGTGGCGTTTCCCGGTGGTCTTGCACGGCGGCGGCGGTGGTTATCTCCGGCGATTCCATCTTCTCCGGGAGTGGGATTCTTCGGGAGGTTCTGTTTTACTCGCGCCTGGGAAGTTTTATGGGTGAGGTTAATAGGGGAGGCAAAATCGTAAATATGAGGAGATATGAGGGTTTTTCGAATCGTTACTTTCGTGGACCTGTGATTAAAGAGATTTTTGTGGTTTTAAGAATTATTAAGGCCAATCCTGCCCGAAATTATATCACATATAATACTAAAATATATATCAGGGATCAAAATTATCATATAAAGAATCGAAAATTGGAGTTATGTACTAAATTGGATTTTCTATCTAAGGTTTAAAGACATTTGTAACGTCATTCAGGGATTCTAGACCGGAATATTTTATTTACACTTAACGTGTTTGATGTGTTAGTTCCACGCATGTGGTCACTTTTGAGGTTAAAACTTTGAAACCTTCAAACAGATGAAATGCTCGTATGAAATGTTAACCATGTCACTACGAAACCACCGGTTTTAACTGAAATTGTGACAATTTTTTTATGACTAAACAATGTTAGTATTAGCTTATTTGGTCGGCCAAGTCTCTTTTTGCAAAATATATGTCCTGACACTTGTGTTAAATAACAAAAAATAATAAACATAAAAAAATTGGCACTCCATGAGATATGTTTCCAAATAATTTTAAAAAAGCTCTTACTGTTGAACGACGACTCCATAAGAGATAAGAGGGAAGGTCAATAAACTTGCTTTATGAAAAAGACTACCTCTACGCACACGAGAATGGGTCTTTACATGTAGAATCTGCTCATTATATAGATAGAGGAGCATTGATTTGTTCTTGGATCAAAAGCAACGTTTTTTAAAAAATGACTCTTTCCGGATGAATGCCTCTTAAAGGTTCCGAGCCGAACTTCTATACATTAATCGTTCCGCTATGCCGAACATACACTAAACTGTTCAATGACACATAATTGACACACAACTTATTTAGCTGGAGACCTCTGGATATGATTTACAAGCAAATACACCTTCAATGCGTGCACTAGTTTGCCAGGTCATAAAAACACAAGAAAAAAAGAGAGAGAAAAATGTTCAGCCAGGTCATGATCAAGTTGTGAACTTGAAGATGCAAACCATGAAGCTATTTCTGGTAACCCAAAAAGCTGCTACAAGTGAGATATTGGCTGATCACTTTGGCGATCTGTGACCGATCTATCGCAGGATTGCTTTCTGCTGCTGCCATAACAAGTGTACACTTGATACACCCTCTCATTTACAGAGCAAAATGACTATATATCGGAGAAGTAGAAGAATTAGACCCTTTCACATTCATGTCCAAGGGCACTGCATACTTTTGAAAGTTCCGACCAAAACATTGAATCGGGGTAATGTACAAAAGAGGCATGGGACAGCCAAGAGTGATGCAAAATTCATGGAATAGAAGATCAAAATAAATTCGGAAGCAAACAAAAAGTTCTGCAGTAAAATTGAAGTGTAAAGCGGAATGCATATATGCTTGTAGTCCTTGATCAACCGAATAAATAAGTTCCAAACTGAGAATGCCTCGAGAGCCAAGATGCAAAATATAACAAGTAGGCGAATCAGTTTTATCTCCTAATAATATTGAGATGGTAGCATCTTCACAAAAGCAAGCAGATGATTCACGGACATGTTTGATTGTCAAAGATTATGAGACAGATATCATATCACCACCTTTTCGAATATCCACTTGCCCTCTTGGTAAGTTCACAAGCTGAGGAAAGCTACCAGAATTATTCAAGACAGGAACATCAAATAATCACTAAATAAACCTAACAATTGCTCATACAAAAGTTGTTTCTAGAAGCACAGATCTCATCTTACAGGCACATTGTCGGTTAGATCTCTAGACTAATACCTGGTGTCAATTCAGTCAGCACAGCATTGTTTCACATCCTCCATTTAACATTAGAACTGGAGCTTCCTGCACAATCCCAAATCAATCATCCGTGACTTTCCATTCGGCTTCATTGGAGCACCTGGACAAGTGTCTGCAACACCACTAACTCGCGGAGCCAAGGGAGGTGTCTGACAACCATTAAAATCCCGTTCCATTTCATTTGCTTCACCAAGAGACCCCTCAACTTGCTTAAAAACTATAGCTTCCAACAGATTCTCATAGACAGATTCGAACATCTCTTCATCAGATACATACGCTGCATCCTTGCCAGCGCCACTCCCACGTCCAGTTTCTTTAAACGAAGAACTGAAATTCAACCTACGTGCAACAATAGCCCGCGCTTGATCAAAATACTTCTTACACAAGGGAGCCAATACCATGTCATCAGGGCCAGGCGCAAACGGATCAAAGACACCATCCTTGGGTGTCCTCGGGCTATTATCATCCTCAGCCAAAGAAGGCTCCTCCACCTCCTCCTCCCTCTTGGTTCTAGAACTAAAAGAGAGGACTTTTCTCGACAGATAATTTACCGCAGTTAGAGGAGAGCTACCATCCAAGGGGGCATCTCCAGTCTCTTTATTGGAATCAGGAGTTACAGGCCCGAGCAAGGGCTCGGCTTTTGCTTCATCAACGGCAATTTTACCTCCTACATTCATCTCCCCCAAATCCTTGGAAGCCGCCTTTAGAGGACAGCCTCGAAGCTCGTCGACCCGGTGTTTGCGAGCTTCCAAGTCCATGTCAATATCAAACTGGACCACAGAAAAAGTACAGCAAATCATTTAACTTCCATCCTAAACAGAAAAAACTATCCAACCACAACAATTTAAGCTTTTTAGAAAATTAGGGTTCACTAGAAATGAAGCAACAAAATCAAAATGACAAAAAAAATTGAAGTTTGGGAGAAACCCAGTTCAAAAAAATTGAATAAAGCACAAAGGGTATTTTCTGGGGTGAAACTAAAACGGCGAAAAGTAGGGAACTTGCAAGTCCAAAGTAGATAAACACTGAAACTTTAAGCCGCTAGAAAGTTCACAAAAGATACCCATTTCACGTTTCGATAAGTTGCGTTAAACGGACGAATGGGCAAGAAGAAATGGAGGGGATAGTTACCTGAAGAGGGCTGAAACTTGAATCCTAAACCCTGGAGGTTGAAGGAGGAGCAAAACGACGGCGTTGGGAGTTGGAAACTTATTAGCTGGGTGGGTCAATTTCCTCTCAGTGGAGAGAGAGAAATAAGAGAGAGAGAGAGAGAGTGATGAAAGTTCTGAAACTGTTCGAGGGTTTGTCTTGTCCGATTGGAAATGTTTTACTTTTGGAAATGTAGTTTTATGGACAGCACGTTGCTTTTCCTTGAGAGATGATATTTATTTATCTGACTATATGCTAACCGCCAACGTTTCAAATAATTTAAGTACATGGAATAAAAGATTGTATCGTATTAGTTGATGTTGTTATTGTTGTTTGTTCGACTAATTAAAATTTTTAAGAAGATAATAAGTGCGAAATTGTTTGGAATTTTGTATTAAATATAATTCAACAATATTGAATAATATTTTTGTCTCGTTGTCAGAATGAAATTTCATCATTTTTAGTCGGTGCTCGTGAAGTCTTATTAAAATCATATTGACCATTTTTATAAGTTTTGAACCACATGTGAGAGCAGTGGGAGCAGAATAGACGAGTGACCATTTGGTCCAGTGGCATTGTTCCTACTTATGTGGGGTGAAGTCCAAGGTTCGACTCCTAGCATGAGCATTTCTGATATAATAAAATAAGATTTAGAATAGGATCTAAAAAAAATATGGATTTATTTATCCCGCGTTAGATATCAGATTGTTCAAGAATAATATATTTTGTTGGAGTAAGGGTGGTAAAGTCTAACCTCACTTAAAAGTATAACTAATAACAAATTTGACGAATGCCAAGAAACTACAAGCTCGTTACCAATCCAAATTACCGACGAACTTGATAGGATATGTAACTCTCTACTACCCCTTAAATGACATTATTTTTTTTCGTCTTAAATTAATGACCTTACTCCCATAAACAAGAAGCCGTATTAATGATGTTTCTGTTTTTTGTTTTTTAGAACTATATCGAAAATGCCAAGTTGGTATCAAGGCGTCTTATAAGATTTTGTATTCAACTACATTGGGATAATATTTTTGTTTGGTTAGGGTGACACATCAACTCGAAACGTCATCACTTTTGGTTGGACAAAAGTCGGTCAGTTACTCGTGAAGTCTTACTGAAATCACATGCACCATTTTTATAAGTACTAAATCTCATGTAACCTAGATTGTGAAAATGAATTTTCACCGCCACCATTAATAAGGTTAACCAGAGCATTGATAACATACGACCCAAAAAACAACTCACCAATAGGTATCTGAGCGAGTCTTTACCACCGGAACATATGTAGTCTCAGCTACGGGGAACAGGTTAAGGATTTACCCACTATGAGATATCACACTGTTCGAGGCCAGTTACAGTAGTTCAAAGTAAGATAAATAAGAATATCAACTACAATTATTGTTACATTATGTCACATTATATTTGTTTATGCACTCAATTTTCAGCTCACTTATTATGTCACTGTTAGTCACTGTTATAATGTCGTACTATTAGTTCACTTCAATTTTTTTCAACTCAGTTTTTTTAAAATACAAATATTTATACTAATCTCGAATATAGTTTTGAATAAATTTAAAGACTCTAAATTTAATTTCGAAACTAACAAAATTTATCATTTTGCGAAATAAAAATTATATTAAGTTAAAAACATATTACATAACAAATAGAAAGCAAACTACAGAAAAATGAAAAATATACATCTAGTGAACCATTTATTTTTTATATGGTTCTGACAATAAAAATCGTTTAATACTTTTCTCGTCTGGGGATAGGTCTATTCCTCAAGCAAGCAATACATGGAGAATGGTTGTATTCGCTTGGTGTATTTTGGCCTTTGCCGCTTAATTCTTTGATCTTCGTTAGTTGTTCCATTCTTTTTTTTTCTTTATGCAGATGCAAGAAGTCTAGGAATTGTTGTGCAACAGTTTTAAGATTTTTCGAGTTCACTTTGTAGTGACGTTTTGGAGTTGGCTTTGCTGGATATATGGAGGGTTTTGTGGGTTATGGAAAAAAATTGAAAAGTATCCCAGTAGGTACGGTGGATTTTGAGGATAATTTTTTGGGTAATTCGGGTAAATTGGATGAGGTTGAGTTAGGTAGGTGTTGCAGGTAATTTGGTGAATATTTAGGATAATTTGATGGATGTTGAGAGTAATTCAGTGGATTTTGATGGTAATTTGGCCAGTTTGGAGAATAATTTGGTTGATTTTTAAGGTAATTTGGTCAGTTTAGAGAATAATTTGGTTGATTTTGAGATAATTTTGGTGGGTCTTGGTTAGACTCTAAAATTTTGCTAAGATTTTGGCTAACCTGAGAGTAAGTTGTTGGATTGGAAGCTAAAAAATCGTGATTTAAACGATCTAAGATTGGTCCAATCAACATTTTCACTAAACTCATTGAGATACATACCTAGGATTAGAAGTAATAGAAAGATGAGAGGGGACTTTGTAAATTGGTGTGAAAAATTGATATTTGATTGATTTCTATTTATAGACTTTTCAAACGATTCTGGAACGTACAATTTTTCCAGACGCTAAAAACCATACCAATTAGATACAAATTTTTTTTTATAAAATTATGAACAATATTAAAAAATTAATTCAAAAAATGGTATAAAATAGTGAAGAGAATTTCAAAAAAAAATTGGATTTTTTTTATTTTTTAAATTTTTATTTTTTTAAATAAAAAAATAACTGTGTCGGGCTCACCAACGTTGCCCAATCTGGACAGACCACGTTAGACACCACGTGGCACGGAGAAAGCGCATGCCCTCCTCATAGTGGATGGTCTAAAATCTAATCGACAAACCAAGAATTTTCCCTAAAAAATATATCTAATAACAAATTTGACGTTGGTCAACAAACTACAAGCTCGTTACTAATCCAAATCACCGACGAACTTGATTGGATATGTAACATCTCTCTGCAATCCCCCCTTATGACATTATTATTTTTTGTTCGAAATTCACCTTACTCCCATAAACAAAAAGGTGTATTATTATTGATGTTTATGTTTTGGTTTCGTAGAACTATATCGAGAAAGTGTCAACTTGATATTAATTATGTTTCTTCCGATTGGAAAAATTCTATATATTGAGGGAATCCACGAGGAACTTCGTTTAAGAGTCGAAGAACATTTGACACAACGATACGAATGTAAATAAAAAAATTGACTTTAGACAGAAACATCTGTTCCGGAAGAGAAACAATATGATTTCTTATTATTATATCATAAAAGATTATCCTTACCACGTAAAATGTTGTTGACAAAGGTACTACAAGAATCAAAAAGAAGAATTCCATCGTATTGAATTGAATTGCTTTACATCGACTAGTAAGCGTCAGGCGTCGGATATTCTACTGCAAAATGTTTACATTTCGCAAGTGCCGAACAAACTTTTTCTCCTAACCTATTCATAGTTCGATATTGTCAGACTATGTTTAGGAATCGACTCTCCCAGAGATGAACAAGTTTACAAGCTCGATATAGATGATTCTGACTACTTACTAGAATAACTGATGATCCAAAAGAAGTGTGTTTTGCGCATGGGGACTATGTATGGTCCAGTAGCATTTTGGCTTAACTAGCTGATGAACAAAATGCACGAACGGATTCCTGCTCCGATGTTTGGTATGGAGGAGGTAGCAATCCTCGTACTTCAGCAAACATATCCTGACGACCGGCCGGTGCTTCTGCAACAGGTGCATCCATTACACTGTCTGGGATAGCGACGAGGGCTTCCTCGAAAAACGATTTAACTGTCTGCAAATAGATGATGTACAATATAGTTAGTGAAGAGCGTTGAACAAGGAACAGATAAAAAAAAAATTGGTTGAATTTTGAGGGTTATCATTTGAGTGAAGTCTTAGGTTTACATCAAACGAGGATTTGACAGAGTTTCAGACTACAGACCATAATGCAAATGGATCCCAAGTTCCCAACCGGATCAAAGGGCAATTTCTTTTAATAAGAAGCGTTTATGGAAGTCACGAAGCGAATTTTCCCAACATCGAAAAAACCTGGGAGCAAATTCAGCCCGAGGATCAAACATTGTTAAACTATTGACTTGCATAAGACTGTCAAGGAGAAACAACTGGTCATCAAAAGGTAACACAAAAAATTAGCTAACAAGTAATACCTAGTCATAACATTCTCATCAGTTGTCATTTGAAACCAGGTTCGGAAGGTTGCTCGGATTGAAATTTAATGCCTAGGCATTTTCAAGCTTTCAACTAAAGCTATGAACCAAAACTATTGACAATGGTTGAAGAAAGCTAATTGTAATTCACGATTTCGCGTTGACCGATTTGTTCTCGAAAATGGTAAGAGCATGGTTCCAGAAGTTAATCCACGAGACGGGCGACAAAAAACAACCAGAATGTCGGAATGGAAACATAAGCAGGACTGCTTGAGTATAAAAATCCACAAACCTTGCAATGCTGAAAAGCAGCATCAGCTTTGCGTTTCCACAAGCCGTTTCCAGGCTCCCCATGGAATAGACCAAATATGGGCTGCAATCAAAGAAGAAATTACATCGTTATACTTGAAGCCACGTTCGTAGAACTGCATGATCCTAGTTTTAGTCGTAATACGACGATGAGATGAGAATTGGGAAAGTAAAGACGTAAAGCCATGTTGAATTCTCCAATTCAATCTGGAACCAATAAAAATATCTTCAGTAATGCACGCCTGGATGTAGAGATAATTCTATTTACCTTGATCACATCCCGAACATTTGGCCTGTTGTTCCCATCTTTACCCAGCACAGAGTCACCATATGCCTGATACTGTTCTAAGACCTAAAACAAATCAATCATAATTAAGGAGAATGCCTAATTTCACCCAACAAGAATGCAACTGCAACGAGGAGGCAATTGAGATATCTAATATCAAAATCTGTGAAAACGACTTGGCACCTGGCGGCGAGTTATACCACTACTTGGTTCACCATAAACAGCAGTATCAACATGTCCGAGAACGTTCCAAGGGCTGTCACACATTACACCAAAACAATCAGCGTTCACAATTAACAGAACTAAAAATAACTTTTGAGCTACACATGCAATCTCATAGTGAAATAAAACGGTAGAAAAGGGCGGAGACAAACTATAGAATCCCACCCATTTAAGTTGACTATGAATAAAAGAGTCGTAGAAACGCTGCCTAGAAACAGATGCAATTTGGTAGAGTCCTTTTAGAGTGAAAAACCCTCGAGTAGGATGACAAAAAGATGCAAAACTGCCTTTTAACTTGAAAGGAATCCCTTCACAAGGCTTCTTTTAGTATGTTTCTAAGAAAGAACAAAAAGGAATTAGAGACCTGTTCTTCTGTTTCTATGTCCTTCTGTCAATAGCAGCTATATGCTGCTTTCAGCTTTACTAATGTGGTACCTTCCACAAGATCTAAGGCATAAATTTGTCTGTTTATAAAGTCATTGCATGGTTTCAGACCACACCGCCTTCTATTCCTGTCCAGGTTTTCAGATTAACCAGATGTGGCTTAAGTTGATTGAGATGCTTGCATGCACTTCTGTTTAAAAAAACCGCAGAGAACAGGATATATGCTATTTATCAATGAGTAGGAATAAGTTTTCAGTCATCTCTGTGGTCAAAATGTTTCTTACTTATGGTAGGCAGCACGACCAATCATAACTCCATGAGCTCCTTCCTCCAGACCAGCATTAACCTGAAACATAAAATAAACATCATATCTAGATGGAGTCAACTGAAAAACTCTTAATAAACCGAAAACAAGGTGTAACTATGCTGTAACATAGCAGAGAAGTAGCCTGACCTCATCAACAGTATTTATGCCTCCATTAATTGTAAATTTTAGGTCCGGAAAATCTCGCAAGAGTGCAAAAAAGTACTCATATCTGCAACAATAGTACAGTAAATTCTTAATCACTTATATCAAGAAAATTCAATTTTCAAGATTATGAATAAGAAATCAAGTTACGCTGTTTTCATACTTCAGGGGAGGAATCTTCCGATTGTCAGCTGGACTAATCCCATTAAGCAGAGCCTTCCGTGAATGTATAATAAAATGCTTAGTTGGAGAAAGAGATGAGACTGTATAGATAAAGTCACCTGAAAAGAGAAAAAGGGAAAGGAAAAAAAATCAGTATATCAAGAGAAAGCAAGGAATACAGGCAGACACAGCATAACCCTCATTTAGCCTCTACCATTCACACTCCCCAGAATGATTAATGCTTATTTGGTTGACACGTTTCTCTATCCACTCATGAAATTTTATGATTGGGAGTTCTTCCATCCATATAAGAGAGCCCACAACCAATTCCTCGTCTAGGTTGCTTCTGATTATTTAGCTGAGGGCTGATGATTAAGTGACTTTTAGTGCTTCTACGTAACTCAGGGTTTCATTTGAAAAACTACAGGAAGAATCATTAACTTGGGAGCATTACAACAATCAGCCTAGGGAAATGGTTTGCATTATTAACTCAAGAGTTCTATTTTTGGAAAACTATCCAAATAGAACTTGAGAAAGTAGTACTAGAACATGCAACCCGACATCATCAGGGTGTGAAAAGATCTTACACAGCTCATTGTATGAATCATGACTATCTACTCCAATGCGGCATTTCACACTGACTGGAACATTGGTGTTGGCAGCAATTACAGACATAGCCTCACCAACAAACTTCCCTTGTGGACAGCAAAACATTACAATCAGACCACAGCTTTAAAATGCATGTGAAAAGACAACTTGAATCTCAAGGAATTTTAAGTTACAGTAGCACAATTTTCTACCTTTGGATCAAGCATCAAGCTAACACCGAAGCATCCATGTCCAGCTACCCTCGAACTAGGACATCCACAGCTAGTATGCAGTTGAAAAAAGAAGGATGTCAGTTTAGAAAGTGTAAAGTGAATGAGCAATGGCTATCCAGAATCAAGAAGTCGCTACTAACTTCAAATTTATCTCATCATAACCATAACAATTAGCAAGTTCAGTTGCTTTCGCCAGATGATCTAAATTGCTCCCACCAATTTGCAAGACTATCGGGTGTTGCTCTGGAGAAAATGCCAAAAATTTGTCCTGGCAATATAAACAACAAATCGTTTAACAAACCATGCATACACCCGAATCTCAGGATTAAAACAATGAATCCATACAGGAGACCAAAAATTAATGAAGTGAACTCTTTATCCTCCTCCACACATGAAAGGGACTTTTGTCACAGAAAAGTATATAGAGATTGGTCCAGGTAAATTGAACATGCGAAGCTGCATGAATGCAGTATATAGGAAATTCATGCTTTACAATATGTTGGCTTCAACTACAAGAGCATCCAAATCTCCAACTTTTTGCACGAAAAAATTAAGATAAGTTGATACCAACATAATACACCAGGTTTTCCTAAGCATTTATGGAAACAAATGTGTCCGACTCCGTCAAAAAAGTTGAATCTCCTAGTACTGACCAGGTTCCCCTCTTGATAGACAATTGTATTAGCTGCAAGCATCTCTGTGTAAAGCCATGAGTGCTTTGATATGAGCCTGGCTAGAGTCCTGAAATGGTTATCCGTCCACTCCATCATAGGCGCAACACTGTAGATAGGCAATAATTAGAATGACTCCTTTATCCTCAACTAGCTGGACGCAGGACAAAAAAACTGAGAGGAGAGCATAACAACCTAAACAAGGGAGGATGATATCGTGCCACAACCAGCTCTGATTTTGTATGGAGGTGACATTTCACAGTACAAGTAGCACTTCCTGATTTGGATAATATCCTGTTTCTTACATTTAATGACAATCTGCAGCGGTTGTTTGGAATAATAGAATGGATTGGACTAAAGGAGGCTAGCAAAGAATATCCGGAGACCTTCACCATTGTTCTAACCACATGAAGCCTGCTCCTTCAGGTACCTATTCATTATATAAAAACCATATCATACATGGGACCACTGATAAACAAGACCTAAAAACCCTAGTTATCATCCAAGAAACGCCAAATTATAAGAAGACAGCCGAAACAACTTGCGAAACATATGTATTGCTATCAAAATAATTGTCAACAAAACATTCAGAAAGCTGAAGTATCTCTCTCTTAACTGGTCAAAGCTAATTTTTTTTTTTCAGCAATGCACCCGAAAGTATCTTCCAACTATTGCCGCCGTGCCCAAGTGGCACAATACGCAAAACGTAAAATCGGCACAAACCCTCGTCAGAAAAAGCACCAATTATCAATATAACTCAAAGCAAGCATTAACATAGCTAAAGATTCAATTTTGGTGGTAATTACGAACACAAGATCATCTGTTTCTCTGTTCCTAGGAACCCATTTCAAGCCTTAGGCTTTAGTTCCATAGAATAGACAGCAAATGAACTTACGAAACTAAAACTTCCACTTTTATCTTATGACAGGAACTTGTAACTTGTCAGAAAGATATTCACTTGAATTAAAGTGCAAGCTTCCTCTTGGTTACTATAAGAGCAGGTTAAAAGAAGCAGAAGCCAGATAATTAAATGAGAAAGAGAAAGAGGGTTACGTGGAGGATTAGGAGCGATGGCGCGAGAAGCAAAGCTTTCGCTACTTTGGCTCTCTCTTCGGTTCAGGTGGAAGGAGGAAAACTCTATTTTTTATTTATCGCCAACGGATGGTGGTGGGTGCGAAAGCAAATAAATAAGGCTCGTCCCAGTTGGGCCTGAGATATGTTTGTGGGCTTCGAATAAAATTTATATACTCTCTACTATATAAATTATAAATATGTTTGTGGGCTTTTGAATAGTTTTGCAAGTAGGAATCTCGTAATATAAAAAGATCAGTATGATATAATATATTAAAATTTTCAAATTGTTAGTAGTTTTTGGTTCTCTAAAGAGAAGTTCATAACTTGAAAAAGGACAAGTTGGCTTTCCTTATCAAACTTATTAATAAAGTAATCCCAACATTAGCATTTAAAAACTATACTTAAATTAGAAATATTCCTTTCTAATCACTGAAGAAATGTGATTGATAGATTGATTAATGAGCATATCATTGTTAGTTTTTACACAAAAACCACTTTTGTTAATCTATTTTTTGAAACGAAAGTGTCTAATGTTAAATTTTCATTTCTCCCAAGCCCAGCCCAGCCCAAGACAACCAACTCAACGAACGAATATGAGTGGTGGGAAACATAACTACCATCTCTTTATCAACTCCCAACTTCCCACTGCACCTAAGCTTGAGCTAAACTTAACCATGGCCACTCTCAGCTTCAACCCCACAAGAATCTTCCCCAACCCAACAACCAAGACAACATCTTTCTTCAAACCCAACAAGCTATCTTCCCTCTTCTTCCCAAACACCTCCAAAACCCACCTAAGACCTCCATTTTTACCCCACAAGCTCTCGGTTTCGACACAGGAGGAGGTTGAGGTTGAGGAGGGTGACGTGGTCGAGGACGACCCGACTGCGGAGCTGAGCTACCTCGATCCGGAGACCGACCCGGAAAGCATCAAAGAGTGGGAGCTGGACTTCTGCTCAAGGCCTATACTTGACATCAGAGGCAAGAAGGTGTGGGAGCTGGTCGTGTGTGATCCTTCCCTCTCGCTTCAGTTCACCAAGTACTTCCCTAATAATGTGATCAATAGCATCACGCTGAAAGATGCCATTGTGTCCGTAACCGAAGAGCTCGGTGTCCCTTTGCCCGAGAGAATCCGGTTCTTCAGGTGAAGTTGGTGTCCAGTTTTGCAAATCTGTTAGTATTAGTCCTTTTTGGGATCTTATGTTGTTACTTTGGTAGTGCCTTTTTCTTGTGTAAACTGAGCTTTTCGGGTCCGAATTCGCAGGTCTCAGATGCAGAAAATTATAACAAGGGCTACTTCTGAGCTGGGTATAACACCTATTCCAAGCAAAAGGGTGAGTTAAAACTGTGATGGCAGGTTTCACTTGTTGGAGTATACCTTTCGAATACAGAGTATTAGTGCATAAGCCATTGAACGGATAAACCTGCTACCTCGTGCAATAGATCAGCTTTTCGATTCGGTGTTCATTAACTTCGAGTTCATGTAATTTGTCAGAAGCCTTTGAGAATGTCATTCTTGCCAATTATGTTCATTATCTAAATACTTCTGCATTTTTCTGGTAGGAATCTGAGATGTAGTGCGTGTTTGGTATAGCGGATTGCTCATCATATAGTAGATAGCATATTAGTATGAACATAAACTTCGATTGTTGTTATTGACTGAACAAGTAAATAGCACATCTCCTAAATCTGTTTAGCTGCAGTTTCAAATGGATTATGCCAAATACACGAATAATATTTCATTTACCGACTTTCGTGGAAAATTGAAAAGCTAAACATATTTCTTGTTCTTACTAGTTTGTGTAGCTTGTTACACCGTGTCATCCATTGGAAATGCAAAACACTGTAATTGAAACCTCCAAAAGTTTGTTTGTTTGGCAGTGTTTATCTCTGTTTCTGTGGCTGGAAGAACGCTACGAGAACGTGTACACACGCCATCCGGGATTTCAGAAAGGAGCTAAGCCTCTGATGGCATTGGACAATCCATTCCCAATGGAACTCCCAGACAACCTCTTTGGAGACAAATGGGCATTTGTTCAGTTGCCTTTCTCAGGTACAATGTGGTTCGGTGACTACCATCTGATGTTTGAGGCAATCATTTCCTTGTAGCTTAGCTTAACTAATTAGCATAAACTATTTACAGCTGTTAAAGAGGAAGTCGCGGGTTTAAAGACGAGATTTCTCTTCGGATCAAGTCTTGATTTAGATTTACTGGGAATAGAAGTCAGTGACGACACCTTGATTCCAGGCCTTTCTGTCTCATCCAACCGTGCAATGCCATTAGCTGGTATCACTTTATCATTCTGCATTTTGCATCATCGAATATGCATTTTCGACAAGTATCATCATATCTACATTGTGGTAAGAGCATTGATATGTCTCTTGCAGCCTGGATGAGCGGACTGGACGTATGCTCGATTGAAGCCGACACTGCAAGTGCTTGCTTGATCCTATCGGTCGGAATCTCCACCCGGTACAAGTACGCTTCATACAAGAAAACTCCTAGAACAACAGCAGAAGCTGAAGCTTGGGAGGAAGCCAAAAAGGCCTGTGGAGGCCTTCATTTCCTTGCTATCCAAGAGGATTTGGAATCAGAAGACTGTGTTGGGTTTTGGCTTCTGTTAGACTTACCACCTCCACCTGTATGATTCCGTCAGGTTTTTGGATGCAACCACAAAGTGTATCTTACTTTTGCAGAATCCTCAGTTTTAAGCTATAAGATCGACCAATCAACATTCGACATCATACCTCTGCAGATGGAAAAGAAGGGAATCACAAACTTAGTTTTTGACTATACATCATTAGTTGTAAAATGCTTCCCTGCTCGACTATTGCACCCTTTCCTTTCTGGCAGCCATGGCCGTACCATGGTTATAAAGCCTTTTCGATTGGCAACTCGTTGGATTGTCACAATCAGTCATCAAGATCTACCCTCCTTAACAAATCGGCTTAAGCGAGTACAATGCATCCAAGCAATTCGCCATGGAAGCACTACTATTAACTCATGCCGAAGTGGTGCAAACACACTACATGATCATAATCCAAACTACATCCGAACTAGGATCTCGAAACTTTAGGAAATCAATCATGGAAACAACAAATCGGTGATACAAGGACACTGATTAATGCAATATCTCTAAGTAGTGAGGAAATCAGGCTACATCTTGTAACTAGTCTTTATTAACAATGCAAACAGATTTTGGGGGAGGAAGGGGAAAAGAATCCTAATCTACAACACCGTTGAGCTAACTAACCAAGAAGCTTCCTATTTCTAGAGAACACTTGAGCAGCAGGAACACGCACTCAAATTTTGGTTCACGTCAGGGACTTGCTGCTTTGTCTAAATGTTGAAGAGAGTCCGTCGGGCTGAGAGATTAGAGGAGAAATAATCAACCTTTTTACAAGCCCGATCTCTTCTGCTTTTGAGGAACGAAGCGAATTGGTTGCTTCCCAAGTTCCAGGGATTTTACTTTTCCATCGTCCAAGGTGACAGACAACACTGACGTGCCTTCGGTAAATTCAGAAACGACTCCTTTGTGCCTGAACAAAACATATTACCATCTCAGTAACAGGAATCATCGAACGAAGCTCATACCACTTAAATAAACAGTAATACGATATGGAACCTCTTTTTGTGTGAAAAGACATCAAGCGTTTCGAACTAGCTACTAAAGACAGGTTGTAAACCAGTTCTTTCTAATAACTTTTTATGTCTGAAACATATTTGGGGCTAGAGACATCCATGACAAACAGAAAACTAATGCAGACTCAATATCGTTAAAAACTGATCCACCACAAACATGATTTATGTTGAAACAAAATGATACAGATAAGTTGAAAACTGTCTGTATCCTGCTCACCAATTACATAGCATGAAGAAATACCTCTCCCAGAAGGTTGATAAAAAGGAACCAAACTCACCAGGAAACATCAGAAGGTTGATATACTTCCACCCGCTTCCCAATAGCATCTTTACCCAACTTTTTCAATATCCAACTAGCTTCCATCATCTCGCTATCGTGATGGGAGGGCATACCACTATCGTCCTTAAAAACCGATTTATCCATAAAGCTCGACGGTCTTTTCCTTTTTGATCTCTGTCCCCTGATAGCGCTCTTTTCTTCTTCGACCAGTAGACCTTGATTATTCTGATTTTCAAGATTAGGCTTTTTAATCTTCAATTTTATTGAAAATTTGGAGTCTTTTGCAGAAGACTGCAATACTGGTGTTTCCCCAGCACTATCATTTCGTTCTGCAGAAGTATCATGCTTCCCTTCTGATTGCTTACCCAAGGGTACCTTGCTGCTCCCTGAGAATGGAACATCACTTAAAGACCCAATAGTCGACCTGCTACTGTCCATGCTTCTTTTAACAAATGGGGCCGCTTTACTATCAGGTGCAATGGATTCAAACCCTTCTGAACTGCTCCCCCCAACAGTTTTCGGATTTAACTTAGAAGATTCTGATTTTGTTCTTCCAAATTTGATGAGACTCCCCTCTCTTCGAGCATATTTGGCTATTATCTTGTTAGAACTCTTATCAGCATCACCTGAAAGTTGACAATATTTTGAATTAGCAACGTCCAGTTATGTCCATCCAATAATGCAAAAGGCCTATCACAACAGATCATCAATACAGAAATGACATGGTCTTATTAGCAAAATAAAATCTTGGAACATTCATATTACCATAATTATTTTTGGCATTACCATCATCTGCATTCACCATCAACCTGTTTCCAGCATCACCACTACCTGAGCACAATATTCAAGGACAAAAAAGAACATGTTTCAGTCTCTCCATCAACGAAGAAATCAAAAACTTGCATGATGTATTTAACAGGCAGCCAGCAGGAAAATAAAGATTACTGGAGAGACATCATATTAGAATCATCTTGTCATTCCAAGACGATATACAGCATAATTGAGGTATCAAACATTTTCCATTCAAAGAATAAATATCAACACAGTTAAAACAATTTGCAAAAGTAGTCATTGCAAGCACAGTTTACCGTTAGAAGTTGTCAAATCCTGCTCTCTCTGGCCGCTTGAAGTATCAGATCGTGGAGAATTACTAACATTTATTTTCCTAGGGCCTAGATTTATAACCAATTTCTTTGCTTTCACCATCTTTGACTGAGAATTCTGTTCAGTGTCATCTCCACTATTCAAATCATGAGGCCTTTTACTCTTAATTTTAACAATTCTAGAAGTTCTTTCTCCATCACTTGCCATAACCTCATCAACAAGTTTGTGTTTTGGTACTGCAGGCAGACTCATAGAGCCAACTCCTTCATCCAGGTTAACAGGACCCACAACATTGGATGAGATGAAGCTAACCCCTCCTTTGTTATGAGACTGTATGATATTGTCTTTGCTATCACCAAAACTCCGTCCATCATATTCAGTTTCATGATGCTTTGGGTCAGCTTTATCACCTGACATAAAAGCTTTCTTCTTCTTCGCATTTTTCTTCTTTCCTGTTTTTTTACCACTATCCTTGCTCTTCTTTGGTGACTCGCCAAGACCTTTAAGCGAAAGCTTCAAGGAACTACCAACTTCCTTCTTTAATGTTCCAGGACCACTATCTTCATCATCTGAGAAAGGAGAAATCAAAAATATTTCTTCCTGAGTTGGCAGTCCTGCTGCAGCTCTCAAGCTGGCAATTAAACCTTGATCAGCTTCATCCCGTCTCCTCCATAGCTCTTGAACAGCATCTTCAAGATCCTTAACCTGAAAGGGTATTTTGGAAAGAAAAAAAATACATAAATAGGAAGAAAATAGACAGGAGTGTAAGCCCTCCCAAAGAAAGGTCACTATTACAATCCAACCTGATAGCACTCTCCACGGCATGTAGCACACTTGTACTGGAGATTTCCATCTACTTGAAACTGAAGATACTTTTGATCACTGCAAAAGGCTTTTATTTAGTAAGCAGCAAATTTCGTTAAAGATAGACTTCACAAGAAACCATTCACTAGTGTGTAGTGTGTACTAATGTGGAAATCTTCCAAGTGACATAATCAGCAGTATTATGTCCACAAAGGGCAGATAGAGACGTAAATTTTAAAAACAGTTGTGAAATAATCATCAACCACAGATGTCAACCAGGCAATTTTTGTAGCAAACAATTTAACTCTAAGGTTAGGTGCCAGTTTTAACACAGTAGAATGATGAGTTCTTCACTAGACTAAGAAAAATATTATTGTGTTGCGAAGAGGTACACTGAATTTCTGCAGCACTAATTTTGAATAAAAAGACGTCTAAGGATTTGAAGTTATCGACATGCAGCACAACTTCTGAAGGCACCAACTAACCTGATATTGTCACAATGGCAATGCACCCAGCGTTGGCAAGTATCACAACAAACCATTGGTGTTGATTCAGAGTCCCTATAAACCTTTAAGGAGAAACACATAGGTTAGACATACTATTTCATTGTTGATTGAATTATGAATGCTAGATCTGTAAATTTAGATTCATAACATTGGCCAAAAGAATGTTGCTACAACTGAAAATTTATCCGATTGCAAGAATGTAACTTCTACAACTAAAAGATTGAACAAGATTCACTTTCCATCTATGATGACGAACTACAGAATCCACATGCTGCAATAAGCTTAAAAATAAAAACCGGTCTGTAAATGCGAAATTACCTTCAGACAAACAGGACAGTAATTTCCTTTGACAAATAATCTTCCGCATGCATCACAGCAAGTGTATCCTAGAAACCACCTGGACGAATAAGAAATTAAAAAAAAGGAACAGATATATAACCATGTCCAAAAAGCCATATGTTAGTAATTCCTCAACTTGAAACACTTTGAATAATTGACTATCAAGAATTAGACGCAACGCCACTAGCTCAGGGTAATGGAATACACTAAAGTTATTCTGCCAAGTTTAGAAGAATATCTGGATACCTTACGCTCAGACCATTTCCGGGGACACTAGATCCACAGCTGTGACACCTAGTATGTTTGGGACACAAATATGGCCCAGAACTGACATTCTGCAAAGCCAAGAAACAATGATAAGATTCCCCTAAAAAAAAGAAGCAGTGATGAGATAAAAACTACCATCAGAGATATGGTCCTTGAGAAAAGGGAAACAACAGCTCACCTTGTGTGGAGGATGCTGGCAGTAACAGTGGTAGGCACCATCACATCTTCGGCAGAACATAAACTTGCTTGGATCTCCAACCTTTCGGCATATCTAATAAAATGAAAGAAAGTAAAAGTTACCATCAGGTGCTTTAGTTTTTGGAACAAAATCTGGGTTGGCAAAATATTTGATAACAGAATAATGAACCTCGGAAGACACTTTACTAATGAAAACTTATAATTTTGTACAGCCATTTATGCAATCCAACACCCAAATCAATATTGAATTGTTTCTGAAAAATCCAAATTAACAGATGAGTGAGTACCTCGCATGTTCGACAAGATGGACAGGTCCATGAACTCCAGTGAAACAAATCTGCAGTCAACTTTCATATAAGCACTGATACAACTAGCAGAAAGAAGGTCTTTAGCACTTTGATTTATACCTCTATTTTGAGCCCAAGATTTCAAGCAGCTCCTATGGTATTTCTTGCTACAAACTTTACATGAAAGCATCCTCCTGGCTCTTTCATTTCCTTCTTTTTCTCCCAGAAAGCACATCCTGCAGAAGACATTCGTGTTGGACACTCCTTGTTCATCTGCAGTATCATCTTTGGTGGCAACCTGCGGATACAAGAAGGCAAGTGTAAAGGAACTTGTTAACAAAACAACAAGGTATAAAGACTGCTCAGAGCACCCATGAGTTCGCCACCATGAACACATGACAAAAAGAATAACTTAGGAAAGGAGTACTATCTTGATCACCATCCATTCATGCAAAACCCAAAAAATCCTAATAAGAAAAAGGCTGATGCAGCAATAACATCCTGGTACTGAAAAAGGCATCCACAAAAATAGTAATGCAAACACAGCTCTCAAGAAAAACTAGCATCATTGGAAGTGTACCAAAACTGCCCTTCTATATTCCGCCATTACCGCTCAAAATCAAACAACCACGAGCCATGTTACACACAAAATTGAGTCATATCCAATGTTCAGCTACCATATGAAACTCAACACAAACACGAGCAACCCAAACAAAAAAACACCTTGAACTAAATTAGCCAAGCGTATCAACAATTGCAGCCACTACTAACAAATAAAGCTTCCAAACAACCAATTGCACCAACGTAAAATCCACATAGCTAACTAGGCACATCAAATCGGATCAAATCAACACACTCGAAAACCTAATAATCCCACTCACCACGACATCGCCGGCCTCAAACTTCCGTGCATAGTCCTCGGCAGCAACCTTAGCAGCATCCGCCTTCCTCTGGAGGGCGACGCGCTTGGTCTGCGCAGAGGCCTCGTCCGCCTGCTCCCCGTCCTCGTCCGCAACAACCACTACCTGCCGCTGCGAATTAGCAACGGGAGGAGGAGCAGCAGCCAAGTGAATCGTGATCGGCGTGGGCGGAGGAGGGGGAACAGCAACCTTGGGGACCAATACCTGGACGGTATTGCCCTTGGGGGCCCTAACCACCTCGGGATCCCTAAGAAGCTCCTCGATCCTCTTCACATCGTCCAAGAACGCCCCGGGGTTCGTCCCCCGGGGAAACCCTAGCGGACAGAAACAGATCCTCCGGCTGCAACGAAATTACATAAATAACCCCCACGGAGAGAAGGGGAGGGGAAGGGAGAATGGAGAATAGGTTTATATTAGTTTTCCGCGAAATCTATAATTTCAAATATGTATTTTTATAAATAAAAAAAGAGTAAAGATTATTATTTTATAACACTAACCATGTAATTGGGCAAGCTACGTGAAAGGCCATCGAGCGAGCGAGAGTGTGTGTGAGGATTTGGGGATTTTTTTTGTTTTCTTTTTGGTCTTTTAATTTTGGTTTCGGGAAAATAATTTTAAGCGGCCGATAGAGGAGAGAGAGTGTGGGGGAGGACTTTGGGTTTTTTCGTTCTCTCTCCTTCTTTTGTTTGGGTTTTGGGCTTTTTGGTTTTTTTTCTTTTCTTTTTGGGCGTTGGGTTTTAAGAGGAGGGTTGGGATTTGGTACGCGCCACGCTGGCAATCTCAGGACTTCGAGGTGGCTGGTTCTTTGACTAATTAGGAGGCGCCACGTGTTGAGGTAGAACAAAATTTATTCAATTATTGACAAGGGACACGTGTTAAATAATATATTATTAAATTATAGAACCAATAATTTAAACTGTGTTGGGTTTTTGAATTTGGGATGAGTCGACTTAATAAATTGCCTCTTGGCTGTTCTGGTGCATTGTTCTTCGTGGTTTCAACTGATTTAAAACATTGGTTTTTACCAAGAGGAGGGTCTAATCATCAAGTCGTTCCTTCTTTTTGTCAATACAAAAGGGTCTTCAACAACTAATCCGACAGAAGAAAAGATGATGATTCCACGTTGGAAGCACCATTAGTGGTGTAATCAGAGTACAACTTAATGACCGAATCAGCACCAGCCGTAAATAGCCAAGGTTGCCGGGGATGAAAAATGCAATCCTTTATTCCTCCTGCAACACAATAGAACCCATAAAAAAACATGTTAGCAACTAACTATACATAGCAGCAGTCATCTTAGTTCCAGCGGCTAAAAGTTGGATAAAAGAATCATCATGGAACAGATTTCAATGATATAAAGGGCGCACCTCTTCCATTTGAGCTATTATGTCCACGGAGAATTTTAAGCGGAACGATGCGAGGGTTCTGATTAAGATCCGAGTAAACCATGCCGTGGAAAACATAGGCGGTGTTATCCTCCGAACACGACACGAACAACGGGTAGGATTGGTGAAACTCCACGTTGGTAATGTCCTTTCCACAATCTCTGAGTTGCCGAAAAATTCACAAGACAAACGCAATCAATAGTTCATCTCCACTATGACTTGGCAAAGACGACCCATCTTTTCCGCTTAAAAGAAGATGGAATGGCCCCCCACGGAACAGCAAACTACAGATGACAGTAGGAAAATAAAAGGAGACATTTCCTACCTGAGGATTCTGTATGGTCTAGAGGAGATGTTCATGTCAAACCAGCACATCTTCCCTTCCTTGCTGCCAACGATTACATTATTGCCTGCACGGATTGACCAGACCAGACCAGACCGGATGAGATGAGACGAGATTTTTCAAAGAGCAAGCAGTAATCAGAAGGAAAAGGGATAAACCGACCAGCAGGATGGATCGCGATAGAAGATACTTCTCTGAAACCAGTCTGGAGCTTCCTGATCAGCTTTCCCATTTTAAGATCATACATTCGAACATTCTTCTTTGTCGCAACAAAGATGAAGGTCCCGGAAGGATGAAACACCGTTGATACTGGAAGCCCGCGCAATTTTCCCTTAAGTGTTGTGGTCCGCTTCTGGGATAGCTTGTGTATGAGAACTGCTCTTGATTGGCGTAATTGACAAGGTCAAGGAAACAACATTCTCAATCCAGACATTTTGTTCTTCCATGGATGAGGTTTGTTTAGAAGATGTAAAACGAATTGCGGATTGTAAAAAAAAGGTAAGGATATCAGAAGGCATCAGTGTACAGAAATAGTCTCCTTTGGGATGCCATTGCACCAAGGATATGTCTGCAGGAGTAAAAGGAAATCATAATTGGCATGCCATGGCAAGTTCAGAATCAACAGATCAAAATAATTAATTAAACAAATCACCTTGAAATGTTGTAATCTGATTCCACCATACTTGTCATCTTGTAGCCAGCTCAGATAATCTAGGCATCCATAACACAAAACCATCAGATCATAAAAAAACTATTGAGCTGCCTGCATCCCTACCTGAATCTAAGGGAAAATAAGGTACCAACCAGAAGAACTAGGTGTGTCAACCGTTGTCAAGAGTTTTTCCTGCGCTTCACCATGCTCTAATCCAGTCTCTAGGAGCAGCACATCTTGTCCCCTGTTGAAAAAATTCTTTGCTCGTCATGGAGACGACATTATTAAGCAAAACCACCCCGAGGCAGGCTGACTTACACTGAGATTGCCAAAATGTGACGATCAGGCAAGGGATTCCATGAGACACATTGGACAGCTTTTTCAAAATTCCAAACTCTACAGCATCTGGTACTCTCAACCTCCCAAATTCGCACTGTGCCATCGCTTGAACCTTTCCAGCATTATATGAGAGAGAATGAGTATGCTATCATAGACACACGCACAAGCATGCTACTTGGATGGATACATCAAGAAAGACAGAGACTTGAAACCTGAAGCAAGCCAATGTCCTGAAGCGTCAACAGATACGGATAGAACAGCATCCTTGTGGCCCCTATACTCAAGGTAGCATCTACTCGGATACGGTTGAAGATCTGTCGGATTCGGGAGCTCTACTTTCAAAGATTGAGGATCAATGTTGATCTGCATTCATCAGATGTAGGTCACAGTTTAGCAATGCCATAATAAGCCAACAAAAAGAAAGCCTTGCTTTGACTACTACCAGCAAAGGTGCGATGCCATCAACTTACGCGATTCTTACGAACTCTTGGGCACAAATACAGATCCAAACATCGTTCAAAACACTCCTTGACGAATTTTGGATATGCTGGGATGCTCCTCCAAGATGTGAATCTAATGAAGCACAAATTTATAGTTAATGTCTCTGTTTATTAACAGTCCAATCCAGTCCTTGGGGAGAAACAATTTTGAAATGAAGACAATGATGTGCTTAGATAGTACCGTGAAGGAATGAATTCAGGCCGGTCTTCCTCGTCCATTAGCTCAAACATATCGATCTCTTCTTGGGTTGGGATGTACTCGAGAGGTGGATTAGGGGATTCTTGATGACCTGAAGAAGCAAATTAAGACAAGAGGTGTTCTAGCTCTAGCATGTAGGAGAAGCAAGTTGCGCAATAGCAGAGAAGACAACAGGTAATGAAAAAAAAGACCTGGAATTTTAAGTTTTGATGGAGGGATGTTTGATAGACGTCGAGTTCTTTGAACTTGACGGTGGTCATCCTCCTCCTCCTCCTCCTTCCAAAGTAGGTAGCATGTAATTTGATCTTTTTTGTTTGGCTGGATAGGCGAGAGTAAACCCTTCCGAATAGCCCGAATGTACCTAACAACCTGCAGGCAGAAAAGAAGAGAATGGGGCAACCTTTTGATGTTCCCACTTGGAAGGGACGAAGCGCCTTTTGGGTTCCGGTGCATTTGACAAAGGATGTTTGTCATCTTCCCATTTGAACCAATCGAGAGCAGGCTGCAAAATAAAGCCGAACCCTTGACAAGGTGGAGGGCACTAATAGACTGGTATAACAAGAGGAAAGCTGAGAAGTTTAACCAACCGGACATGAGTCAAAGCCAGAATGCGGAGCCTTCCCGTCTAGCAATCTGCTCAATATCTTCTTTTCCTCCTCTGTAATTTCGACCTCCTCGTCGTTGTACTCATCATACACCTTGAGCCTACCATGACCCGGAACAACATACGTACATGCATACATGACATTACATTACAATTGTGATTCTACATTTGAAAAAAACTACTCACCAACTATTGGGGTGGTCGGTGGCCGCAAGAAAAACTGCAGCTTATCTTCTCTCTGCTTCCTCGTCAATTTCCTCCCACCAACATCATACCCTATGTGCCCTTCATCCTTGTACCACGCCAATGGAACCTCTCCCACGCTATTCCGGGGACAAACCTTTAAACAAATATATATTCTCCATATAATTCGCCATCAACAAATAAACACACATCTTTTACTAATAATTTGCTAGTGCTGCTGCACGTAATCAGGGAGAGAGAGATCAACAACACGCCTACCTCATCCTCGGACGAATCACTCTCTTCAACAGATTCGTACCTCTTTCTTTTGCCCTTCATCATTCTCTCTCCCTCTCTCTTTCAAAGACACAGCAGCCTCCTCAGACTGTGTTCCTATTTATATAGTTTTTGGGTGGCTTTATTGATTATTCTCTAAGGTTATTTATTGGTAAAGTTTCATTTTACTGCTTTTAGTTTGTGTAATTTTCATACCGCTACTCTTCGGTTTTCAAATGTCAAATCGGACCAGTAGGAGCTCCGTGAAGGAACGTGATTGGATGATCTGCACTCCCTTTTACACAACAATTCTATAGTACAAGGGGAGTTAAAAAATGAGTAAAAAAGGAGAAGTGAAGAGGATGGCGTCACCCACTTTTGGGAATGTGTATTACTTTATTAATTTAATAATACACGCGATTTTTTAGCTTTGATTTTTTAAATAAATAAGTTATGTAACTAAATATCTTATTTTTTAAGTAACCGGATATATCATTTTATATAATTAGGCATACTATTTGACATAAATAAGAAAATAATTTAATATAACTAAATAAACTTTTTTCATATAATTTCGTAAACTATTTTGTTCAAATAGTTTAACTTTCTCGATTCAACAATGTGTTCTATTATGATCAAATAGTTTGTACCGTAATGATTAAAATATTTGTTTTATTATTATCAAATAATTTACATTGTAATGATAAAATTATTTGTTTTATTATGATCAAATAGTTTGTAATGTAATAATTAAATAATTTGATTAACAAGAGACATAATAAATCATGTTATGCTCAAATTTATAAAAATTTGAAAAATTCAACAAAAATTCAAATTGAGAGATTATGTAAAAGAAATTTGGAAGAGAAATATCTTGGTGTTTGGATCTCCGATTTGAGATTTTTTTTGCATAATTTTTTTAGATCTATTTCAAGAAACAAAAATTCAGGTAAAAAACCCATAATAGGGGTAAAAAAACCCGGATCCTAGTCCGTATTATGGATTTTTTTCCGTAATCTATTAAACAAATAAACAATCTGTATTATGGTAATTTGGGTAAAAAAAACCTTAAAAAACCTATTTTTGGGTCCGTATTACGGTTTTTTTATCCGGAATGCTTACATGAACACTAAATCGGTAATTTTAGAAATTTTGGTACCATTTTGGTAAATAATTGTGAGAAGTAGCACCAAACTAAAAAAAACCATTTTATGACACTAATTAACTATAGTCTACATGATAAAAAGGAAACTACTGTAATATAAAATGATCTTATTTAGAGAAGTAACCTCTCTAAATTGATAAAAAAAAATGATGTTGACTCTTTAAAAAATAATCTATTTTATCATAATAATTGATATTTGTTTTAATTTTTTTTTACATATTTATTTATTTCATAATGGTCTTCAAATAATTATTGTGATTGTTATTTTTTTAAGAAAATTATTCAATCGAATACAATATTTATATAGTGTAATAAGTCAAGAATTTAGATAATTTGAATGTAAGAAAAATAATTTTTATCATTTACGCATCTGTTTTTCAAATTTTAATTTCATTATGATTGTAGGAAGAACAACTTAACTTTCTCAAAATTGATAATTTTATTCCATCTAAGTAACTACCTGTTGCCATAACTATTTTTGGGTGGAAGAAAACAAAAAATAAAAATTTTATAATTTCCCGCCCCTAAGCAGAGCTCAGCTCTCCGGCTATATATATCCCCTCTTCCAAAATAAAAGAAGAGAAGAGAAAAAAAATCATAGAAACAAAATAAAAAAGAAAAGAGCAGAGAAGAGGAAAGAAAATGGCGGAAACGGGGAATTCGGCGGAGATAATAAACGAACAACAAGAGAAGAACACCAAGAAGAACGATGCTCCTGGAATGACATGTGTGGATTGTTGAAGTGATTTAATAGGAGTGGAGCCTAGTTGGTGTTTAGTTTTGTGAATGTGTTTTGGATGTATATTTTCCAGTTTATGCTTGCTTTTTGTGATTATGATTTTGTAGCCTTCCTTTGATTTTTGAGTAGTTAAAATATTCTTATAGCGTAAAATAACTACTTTGTTTATATAATAAATCAAACAGATTAGTAGGTTTAACAGAGTAGATACAAATGATTGACAATGAAAAGATGACAAAAAAATTTTCTGCTTCGTAATAATAATAAAATATTAGCTAGAAATAATGTATACACGGGGAGTGAAGAGGAGAATCTTATATGGGAAAAGTTGAAAATCATTTTTGGGAATGCTAACTGATGACTAAAGTTATTTAGTAATTATGTGAAAAGATTATCAATTTACGAGGACTGCTGAATACCAAGTTCTTTTTTTTTTCAAGAATACCAAGTTCTTTTTTGAACTTTAATAATCCTAGCTTTAAAGCTATTTATATACTTTTTCCAAAAGATATATACTAAATGTAAAATATAAAAAAATATGATAATGAGATGTATATATTATTTAATAATTTTGTGATAGCTTTTCTAGAAGAACTAAATCATAGGATTCAGTTGTGTAAGGCTATATTAAAACTCTCAATACTATTTTAGCGTATATCATATTATATATAATACAATCTACTGAATTTTGGTTTTAATTTAACTATTCAACATGTCTATAAACTATACCTAATAGAACATAACTTACAACCTCCTACTTTCTTTAATCACAATTATTTTTGAAGTTAGAATTTATAATGGTATAAAAATGTCAAGTAATAATTTCTATTTTAAATTTGGTCATTTAACTCATTTCAATTAGTATCTTAAAATCCATTATCTATTTACTGATGACACATCATTAATATATGTGATAACATGCCACATCTAGATTAAATAATGACATGACACATAGATAATTAACAAAATAGTCACTGTTGTTTATTTTCTTTTCAAAAAAGTCTATTTTTTCTGTCTCTCATTCTCTCTCTTTCGTCATCCTTTTCCTTAAAGCTAATTGCACTTTATTATAGCTTAAAATAACTACTTTGTTATTCTACTAAATCGAATATTAGATCGTTATCCTTTGTTTGTATATAAATCGAGAGGTATACTCTTTATTATAGCGTAAAATAACTACTTTGTTGATCCACCAAACTAAAAGTGCAAAATATTATTGATAAATTAGAGTTGCATTATGAGTGAAAAAATTGCAAATATTTTTATTCGACATTTCCAAGAAGTAGAGAAGTTTAACTTTTGCTAGTCTATTAAAAAAAAGATATAACAAATTTTATCAGTCCATCATAAATGTTGAATTCAATGCTATAACAATTAACAAGTCCGTGAGGTTGACATTAATATTTTTTTTAGTTAGGATCTTCGAGTTTGACTTTTCTAATATTTGATTGTAATAACTTTAATTGCTCCCTTGTTAGTTTAAGAAACTTAAGCAGAGTCTGACTTGTTGTCTCAAATGCGGAAGAGCTGGAACAACTTCCCTAGACGCACTTTGATAGGCTGAAGCAGATCTGGTGAAAATGACAATGAGGTAAGCTATCTCTATATTGACTTCACAAAATATTCAAAGCTTTTTTTTCATGTACGGTTGGTTTTCTCATATTTGATATTCTCATGTCTTGAATGATTCCTATTATCTAGCTAGAGTAAAGAATTGTACAGAAAGCAACTACTTAGTTATCTCTCGGCTTTCGAAAACAAACGCTCAATTGGTCTGAGTAACTCGAGGGCGTGCTCCTATGCAATTTAAGCCTAGGAATATTCATTTACATTCGTAGTACATCTTCAATCATTCTGATAGAACCTCTAGTAGGATATAATCTTTCCATTATAACAAGATCAAAAATTTAGAAGATTCTCATAAAATACTTAAGGAACTGCTATCAAATATCTCACATTCCATTGATAATACTTGCTTTCTTCCATGAGATAGTAAGATACTCAAATCTTATGCGCCTATAATATTTATACTAAAGCTAAAAAGAGAAGGAATCCTAGAATAAGCATGAATAAATTAGTATAATTCATATATCGATTGTTAGTAATATCCACTCACGAAAAACTTTGAACGGAGAGAGGCCACATCCTAAGTATTTTTACTAACACAGAAATAAATGATTCTTCTCTCGAGTTCTCTCTGGTAAACATTCCAGGGTTTTTAAGTTGTAAAATCATATCCGTGCTTCGTTGTGCAAAGAGGATTAGCAATTTTATAAGAAGTATGTGTTGTTGAAGTTGCAAAAGCTTGTGAGAAAAATAACTCTCGTGCGCATGTGGAAAACGATATAGATGCATCACAAAGTGTTTTATTTTTGAAAAATACAATAAAATGGGCTTAACTAAAAAGAAAGATATTTGAAAGAAGTTGCACTATATGTAACAACTTACAGGAAATTCTATATTATTTTTTTTCTTTGACTGACCTTACATGTAAAATGGGGACAATCTTCTATTATTTCCAAAACTTGGTGCTAGTCAAAATATTTTTTCTCATTTTATTTAAATTCCCTGATTTTTTGCTCAATGTTATTGGTTGTTATAGTCCAGAGCTGTTATCAATGTTCATATTTTGATCCTGATTTTTTTCCCACAATCTTCTTGAGCTACTATATAAGGAGGCTGTTAATGAGCTTCCAAAGTGCACCAATGACTTCCTTTCCTTCTTCCCCTCAATTACTTATGAGTTTGCTTATTCTTGTTAGATTACAGGTTATCCAAGTCCTAAACTTGGAAGAGTTTGTTTATCCTAGAGAGTCATTATCGAGAGGTGAATTGATTCTTAAGAACAGTGCTTCTTAGCACGACTCAGACTTTTAAGATCGGGTTCATAGTTTGTGTTCCTAGTTTGTGGTTCGAGTTCAAAGTTTGTGTATCAAGTTCATGTAAGGTTTGGCCAACAATATGCACCGTGTAGGACTTGCAATATTGAACTGCAATGGTTACATGAAATGCGAAAAAAAAAGAACTTCGTCCTTATGTGCAAAGCATGAATACTCGCTAGGATTGATTTGAATTTTTTTGGACAAGAAGCAACAAGCAGAGGGAGTTGAATCCATTTTTTTGGGAGAATTTCGTCATACTGATGGGAAAAAGATGATTGGATGCGACAGTCGACAATAGTAAAGCTCTAAGACAAGACACATTAAGACCATCCGCATTGGTGCCCCCGCTACAGTGCGCGTCCTAGGCGCCACGTCAGCCGCGCCCCTGCTCTCAGTTTTCAGCCCACATTGGTGCCCCTGCTACAGTGTCACGCCCTGGACGCCATGTCAGCTTTTTCCTCAGCTCAGCTTTTTTAAAATTCAGCTAACTGTATCATAATCGAATATTTTTTCCGCGTAACTTTGGACCACACAATGAATTTATAGAATTTTCAAATGAATTTGGACCACACAATTTTTATAGAATTTGGACCACACATATTTTTTTTCATCCGAAAAGTCTCGTTTTTTGGATTCAGAAAATTGTATAACATTACCAAAAAACAATAAAAAAATATTTAATTGCACAAAAAATTAAAAAACAGTAAAAGGAATTTTTAGAATTTTTTTCCTAATTTTTCCGATTTTTTTTAATTTTTTTCGATTTTTAAAATAAATAAAAAAAATAATATCATATTACCCCGGGCGACGTGGCCCAATCAGAAGGGGCCACGTCGCCTGGGGCGAGGCGCCCCTGTCGGGGCGAGGCGCGCCCCGACTGACACCAGGGACGCGGCGAGGAAAACCTCGCGCCCAATCCCGGGCCGCCACGTGGCGTGCCCGGGGCGCGTGACCACCCCGATGCGGGTGGTCTAAGGGGTGTGATGTGCCACGTGGTACATTATGATTGATGGGGAATCACATTCTATTTATCGCAGATTGCGCCTTCATCTGCGTGGTGAGCCATGAATGGTCAATGTAATACATGAATTTTTTTAAAAAAATTGATATTTTTTTTTAAAATTTTAAAAAATTATTTGTACTATTTGCACTATTCTATTTGAATGAATTTTTTTGAGTTGTAATAATTTATAAATTTATTTATATCCAATAATTAAATTATTGTGGTTTAGAAATTTCGTAAAATTTATGTGGCCAATAATCATTTTAAAATTTTTATAAATAGAGATCATTCTCATTTCATTTTTCTCATCAATTCACAATCTTTTTTCTCATTTTTTTATAAACTTTTATTATATTGAACCAATCATTGTAATTGTACCACTATTATCTCATTTGTACCGCCATACTTGTAGCACTATGTACCACTACATCCTTGAAGAAAGAGTCATCTGTTTAAAATTTTCGGCTTAATCAAAAAAATGGATTACACATAACAATTACGTAGTTACAAGTGTGCGATTCGAGAATCTAAATATTTTTTAGAGTCAAATACATACGATAATTATTATTAATTGGAATATTCCTTTCTATTAACTTTGCTTGAATCATCTGCCATACCGGGAATTTAATAATTTTTAAATAACTAGATCGATTATAATATATATTTACGAAAAAAAAAACAGAAACTTGTTGCATAGGAGAGTTGAACAAGAGGTAGTGTTGAGGAAGATTAAGGAATGAGGATTAGCTTTCGCTTGTAGATATAACATTAAGATTCCCCACGTGTTAAGTAAATAAATATATGGAGAATCATGGGATTCTATGAATTGAGCTACACTTGGTTTTAAACTAATTTTTTTGCTTGGGCCTAGAAACTAAAACGAGTCGGTTATTGAGTTATGTTCTGCTCTGAGCCTTCGTTCCATTCCGGGTGTAAGTTCCATTATACGTCTGTCGAACATCTCATTAATTGTGATCGAGGAAGCCAGGCTAGAAAAAAAAAAATGATTCAACTCGCCTTGAGCTAACGAGCACTTAAAAATGACAACATCATTGTTTCGATTTCGAAGAATTAGTAATCGTGTCAAATATTTATTAATTTTTTCTATCATTATAAAAATTTTATTTGATAGAACTTTGATTAATTACTCAATAGTGTAAACAAAAAACTTAATTATAGCCAAGTGCTATACGACTCTGGGGGTAATAATTTGAAGCTCAAATAGCAAATAGCTGATGGATTAAATTTAAAGAATAACTAAAATCTAGTTCATGAACAACTAAATTTTGAATTCAATCCAGAGGAGAACTACAAGTGATTGGAGAAAAAAATAAAAGCTTGAGTTTTAGAAGAAGTGATCACTTAAATTTCAATTGGAAAGTGACAGTGATCAATCTAGCGAGGAAGGTCATTGTTAGGGATTATAACTGGTTATATCTAGTTGTCTAAATTAATAGTTACTCAATAATAATCAATAAAAATTACCGCCATTCTTTATACCCTTCTATCACGTCTAAATTATTCTCAAATTACGAATTCCAATTTTAAGTGGAAAAAATAAATAAAAATGTTACAATTTTATTTGGGCCTGGGCCTAATCAACTCAGACTGTTGGGCTGGCCCGTTAATATTCATTTCCCTGCCTACTCCGGAAAACTACGGTTCCTTTCCATCTCCTTCCTCGCTGGGCATCCGAAAGAGAAACCACCCCAGCATCTAAGAGCGAGAGCCGGCGGTGGAAAAGCCATGAATGCCCCTGACCGATACGAGCGATTCGTCGTTCCCGAAGGGACTAAAAAGTAATTTCCCCACCTTCTCGCCTTCCTCCATCTTCTCTTTCTCTTTTGAGGTTAATTTAATTTACAAAAAAACCCTTTCCTGTTAGGGTTTCTTACGAACGGGACACGAAAATAATCAACGCGGCGTCGTTCACCATCGAGCGGGAGGAGCACACCATCGGCAACATTGTTCGCATGTAATTCATTTTGTTTTTATTTTATTTTATTTAGCTCGGGGAAATTGGAGTAATTTTTTTATGTTTCATTTAAATGTTTTTATTTATTTTTTTAATGGTTGGGGATTTTCTGTGACTAGGCAATTGCACAGGGACGAGAACGTGCTCTTCGCTGGCTACAAGCTCCCTCACCCTCTCCAGTACAAGATCATCGTTAGGGTTAGTTATTTCGTATTGTCGGTTTTGCCATTTTTACGACGAGACCCGGTTTCGTATGGAAGTTTGTAGCTTGAGTGATATTTGTTGGTGCATTATGGGGCGAGGAACAAGAAACGGGTAGCGACTAGTGATAGCTTTTGTTTGTTGCATCCGAGACTCCGAGTGGTATAGCTTGGATCTTGATGACTATTTGTTTGAGGAGAACGGGGCAAAGATACGTGCTTTGTTTACAAGAATACTCAAGTATGGAACTGAGCTTTAAGGAAGTTTGCGTAATAGAGATGTTACATTTTTAGGCCAAGACTCAGATTGTGTATCCAATAGCAGATGACAAATGAAATTTGAGGGATGGCAGATTACCCAAT
>SOPF01022410.1:0-10250 GCA_012979155.1 Hypericum perforatum
TCACTATTGGAAGTTTGAAAAATGCAGATGTACAGTTGAGTGTTACACTGATTTTCCCCTATCATCATGTGACCTCTGCTTTATTTTTTATTTTTTATCACAAAATCCGAGTTTGCCGAACAACATTTAGTTTGCTTCGATGTTAGCTGCGTCTAGTCTTGTACACCCAGGTGCTTAGGCTTGATGCTAACCACATTTTTTTAATACAAAACTTCGAGGGAAATTGCTCAATCTGTTCGGTTAAAAAGCTTAACAAAACGAGAAGTAGCTATTAATTGTGTTGAAATACTTGACCTTCCCCACAAGCTCAAATGTTGAGTCCATAAGCTTCTTTATCTTGTTACTTGTGTTATAAATCAACATGTCACTGAAAAGAGGCATCCCTGGGGTGTGCAAGCAGTCCCTGACTTGTGTGGGGATAACAGGAGGGTGATTGCATTTACACCTCTTGATGGATTTATTGCATCTGTATATTTGTTTCTTTAGGTTTTAGTGGACTGTTATATATCTATGTAGCCACTACGGACATTTATTTCCAAGCATGCCACAGGACAACAAGCTGTCATTTGATATGAGAGAGCATATTAGTGGAGATCTTCAGTTACATATTTTATGAGTAATTCAGTTCGTATAGGAAACAAAATGTCAAATATTGAGTTAGGACTTTTGCAAATACTGGTAATTGAATTCGACTGGCATTTTTTAATGCAGGACTTCGGATAACGAGTTGTCAGAGCTTGAGGTTCTGAAGTTGGCTGCTTCTGTTGAATTAAATACAGTTCATCCAGTCGGTAAAGCAATTGTGGAAGCTGCACGGACAATGGGATATAAGAATATGAAGGTACTTCATTTGCGGCTTGATTTAGTGCCTCAAGCATGTAGTATTAGATTCAACACCTTGATTTTTTTTTGGTCGAAAGATTGAACACCTAGATGAATAGGTAAATGGTGGGTTTGGGGATTATTGTGAATGTGGTATAGTTTTGGGCAATTTACATAGCAAGGTCTTGCAGGTTGGAGAAGGAACATTTTTGGAAGAGCCTGGGTCTGGTGCAGTGGCTATTGTTGATGGTAAGAAGGTTTCGGTAGGAACTCTGGATTGGGTCCAAAGGTTAGTTATATTACCCTCCCATAGAGTTACAGAAATTCACCTTATATTCTTACAGTAAAGCATTTCATATTGAGAAAGTTTTCTTACTAATTAGAACCATTCATATCATTTTAGAAATATGTACGTAGCTCTATGTTGATAACCTTTTCATTTGGATACAGGCATGGAGTTAACGGGAATCCATTTCAAGGCATTGCGGATATCAAGAATCAGTCTGTTGTGTATGTTGGAGTAGACAAAAGCCTGGCTGGTCTTGTATGCTTGGAGGATCAAATTAGGGAAGATGCAAAACATGTTGTTCAATCTTTAATGGCGCAAGGGATTGATGTGTACATGCTCTCTGGCGATAAGAAGAGTACCGCCGAATATGTTGCATCCGCAGTTGGTATTGCTAAAGAGAAGGCAGGAAACTCCGCACTCTTTCCCCAACTTTCTCTCATCCGTGGAATAGCATAACAAGCTCGTCTTCTCATTAGGATACAGTTTGTGCCAATGAGAATGGGATCTGCTTCAGAAGTGATTTGTGTCCTATTACATTGGTTCTCTTAAGTCATTTACATGATATAAGAATAGCATTTCATCTGCTTTTCCCTTTGCAAATTTCTTTTGGTTGATTATTTCAGATCTATTAGGTAATTCATGTTGATGTTGAAATGTTTAGCATCGTCATCAACAAATGCATTATGCTTTCTTATTTAGCATCAATTCATTATGCTTGATTTAAAGCAAATGGCTAGGATTTGCAAACCCCTCATGAAAGTTTCCATTAAGATCATTCCCATCCATTTATCCTGAACGTAACCATATCCATCGCAGGGTTGATTTTGATCATACGGCTTATTTGCTATTATTGATTGTACAAAACTGTTATTTTGTGCAGGTTTTATCTGGAGTTAAGCCAGATCAAAAGAAGAACTTCATTACAGCTCTTCAAAAGGATCAAAAGGTTGTTGCGATGGTTGGTGATGGAATCAATGATGCTGCTGCCTTGGCTTCATCACATGTTGGAGTTGCCATGGGTGGAGGAGTTGGAGCCGCCAGTGAGGTTTCTTCCATTGTGCTGTTGGGGAATAGGTTAGCTCAGGTAATAGATTGAAGCTCTTACCACAGTTGTTCCCAGCAACCTAGGTGATACAATTTTCCTCCTTTGGAGGTTGCTTTCTCGTTACACTCTAACTGATCAGATCTAGGGCAAACACATGCATCAGTAGACCCATTACTAAATCTAATTTATGAGCCTCTTATTGACTACCAATTGATGTTATTTAAAACCATCGAGTATGTCCTAACTATGGTGAACTTTGGGAAACTAGAAAGCAACTCTACCACGGTTCCTCTCTGGGCCAAAGATATATAACCTGAATCAACCATACGACTGACAAAAATATAGGTCCATTTATCGTGTGATGTGATAAAATGACTGCACATCTTCAGCATCCTTGATTTTTCGAGTCATGATCAGCTTTGTTATTTATATCATTGCTGTTATTTCAGTTAAACTCTTAGATCCATTACATGGGTGCAACTACCAAGAGTATCGTACACATTTTCACTTATGTTTTTTGTTACACAACAACGGTGAGTATTTCTTCATGCGTGTCTTGTAGTTGCTTGATGCATTGGAGCTGAGCAAGGTAACAATGAGAACGGTCAAGCAAAATCTTTGGTGGGCATTCGCCTACAATATCGTACGTTCTACTTACTCTCATTTGTTTGGTTTTGCGATTTTTTCTATTTTGTCCCATTTGCCTTTTGTCCGCCATCCTGTTTTGGTTACAAGTTTTTTACTTCAATATTTAAGCGTTGCAAGTTCGTGTATTTACCAATTAAATTACTGCACCTTGGTCCCCTTGTTTTCATTATATTTTATGGCGATTTACCCTCCGTACCTTGGCAATTTAGCTGGAAATGATCACAATTTCCTGTCGATTTCAGATTGGACTCCCAATTGCCGCTGGAATGCTTCTTCCATTAACAGGGACAATGCTGACTCCATCGATTGCTGGAGCCCTGATGGGTTTGAGCTCCATAGGGGTGATGACAAACTCTTTATTCTTGAGATACAGATTTTTGTCAAAACAGAAGCAACTTCATGGACTCCCTTCCAGCAGCAAGTCTTATCCATATCCTCCCGGTAGTCCAGTATAATCCGAAGAAGTGACCGGTATTCGACAGCCGGATAATCTAACTGACACATCTAGTCCAACTAGATGTACACATAGACAGACACAACACAACCCACGTAAAAAGAACAAGAAGGGTTTAGGTCTATTTAAGGAACTTTCAGATACAGGACCCGTCGTCGATCCAAACCGCCTCCGGCATTGAATTTCTTTCTCCATAAAAGAAGGTTTGTACGAACTTCTCTTCAAAGTTTTCATCTTTCTTTGCAATTGGAAATTTTGTGTTTTGTTTTCGTTTGTATCCTTTGTGTATTTTTTTTCTTCTTTTTGTTTAAAGTGGAAGAATTATAGGCTCCGGAGTCAATTATAGCCTCTGCTGGGGTCAATTGAATCAGGGGAATTCATTCTGAGTCTCGGTCTTCTGTATTTGAGCTCGTAGGCTCCCCAATGGCCTCGTTAGCTGTTACAGACGGATATCTATTACTATAGAGATCTGTGCTGTAGACTGTTGGGTGCAGAAGATCCTCGATTGAGTAGGCTGGAAATGTATTGAACTTGAGTTTTTGTGTGTTAGTTATTTTTATAATGGTCTATTTGATAGGATCTTAGGATCCGTATTACTATTTTACAATGGGAAAATTAGGCTAAAGTCTCTGTATTTTGGGGATTCAACTGATTTAGTCCCTACTGTTTAAAAACTACTCTTTGAATCCCTACTATGTAAAATAACCGAGTTTTTTAGTCCTTAAAAGTCAACATAATTTTTTTATGACCATTATACCCTTCTTTTGAAAAATTAACCCAAACCAAATCTATTCCAACCCAAATTCATTCCAAACCCAAATCCACTCTAACCCAACCTAAATCAATTAAAACCAAAACAATATTGCTGGTCGGAATCTTCTATCTTCAACCCAACACCGACGAAGACGAAAATCCCACTTCTCCGTACACCTTCTTAACATCGACGGCCGAAGCACGAAAACCAAAACTAAACATCGACGACTGAAGCACGAAATTGAACAATTTGACTCAAAACATTTTTAGCCTAATCTTCTATTACACCGTGTACCTTCTTAACACAGTTGTCAACCAAACAATATAAAGGAAAACTTATTAATAATAGTAATCAGATCCACGCATGCAAACAAACCCTTTGTTGAACGAAACCACCACCCTAAGCAAACCCTAAGTTACCTTGAGGCTCTCGACAACGTCGGGGATGACTTCGTGCTCGAGGCTGGCGTACTCGCCCTCGGTGTTCTCCCTAATGACGAAGATATCAACATTTTGGTGGCACGTGGTGAGGCCGGGGAGGTTGAAGCAGTTAACAAGGGAGGCGTAGAGGTCGAGGTCCTTGCGGAGCTGGACATTGAGGGAGCTGACACCGCCGCCCACGGGGGTGGCCAGACCACCCTCGATGTACACCTTGTTCTTCTTTATCGACTCCATCACCTTCGCCAAACTCGCTTCATCAACCCGCTCACCTCAAACTTCTCAAATACACCGGCGCGTGCATCGCTTCCATCACCTGCTTCATCGCTCCGATCATCAGTGGTCTGATCCCATCCCCCGGTATCATTGTCACCGGCCGCGGTGCCCCGTCCCCTAGCCGCGGCATGTACGTCACCCACCGAGTTTGAATTCTCGTGTACGACGTCGTTTTCTCGACGAACTGCTTGAGGATTGGTGCGGATCTTCTCGCCATCGGCTTAACTTTTTCGTGCGGTGATGAGGGAAGATAGGGAGCAGATTTGTAATAATTGGGGATTTAATTAAGGGAGAAACATTGGCGGTGGTTATCTTTATTTTCGATGCGATGATATTCAGAATGCCAAAGAAGGAATAACAGGAGAAGTGGGGTTTTCGTCTTCGTCGGTGTTGGGTTGAAGATAGAAGATTTCGACCGACAATTTTGTTTTGGTTTTAATTGATTTGGGTTGGGTTAGAGTAGATTTGGGTTTGGATTGAATTTGGGTTGGATTGGATTTGGTTTGGGTTAATTTTTTAAAAGAAGGGTATAATGGTCATAAAAAAATTATGTTGACTTTTAGGGACTAAAAAGTTCGATTATTTTGCATAGTAGGAATTCAAAGAATAATTTTTAAACAGCAGGGACTAAATCAGTTGAATCCCCAAAGTATAAGGATTTTAGCCTAATTTTCCCTTTTACAATTTATGTTTTGTTTATGTGCAAACGATCTTTAACAGAATTCCAGTTTTGACAACTTTAGTGACGTGTGTTCTATTGAAAGAATTTCGATGCATAATTCTTCTATCCAATGAAGTCAAAAAGAAGTAGAATCCATCATACAAAGAATTCTACGACCACGACTTGTGTTGAATTTTTTTCGATAAAGGTTTGATGATATGTTTACTCCTTACGGCTGCTATGGATTTGATGATATGATACCGCCTTGCTATCTGCATACGCTTCTTCCACTGTTTTAGTTCCAAAAAAACAATAAGAAAAATTTCACTTTGGTACAACGTGATATCACAAAAATCATTGTACTACTATGTAGTTCAAAACTGATCAATTTAATGAAAAATATTTCAATTTAAATTAATTACGTCTAGGAATAGCTTCTAGAACTTGTTAGTACCGAGCTTAGTTGAAATGAAAACATTTTAGTAACTATATTTGTGGACATGACGAGGCAAGTTGGTAAAATATCAAAATAATTATTGATTGATTTATTATATTTTTTAATTCAACATTGTTTTCCCCTGCTTTCCTGATTGCTATACGCGTTAACTATAAAAAAGGAGAGTGGATCTGGTGCAGGTCGCGCGTGTCCAGCACCATGCTGGACACGCGGATTCGGTGGTTGGAACACTCAGATTCGATAGTTGAGTTTTTGATTCGATAGTTTGTACGTATGTATGATTCGATGGTTTATATATTATGATTCGATGGTATGATATGCTTGATTCAATGGTATAAAATGTCTCATTCAATGGTTTGACATCCGATGTGATTCGATAGTTTATATATTATGATTCGATAGTATGGTATGTTTGATTCAATGGTATAAAATGTCTGATTCAATAGTTTGTATATTGAGATTCGATGGTATGGTATGCATGATTCAAAATATAAAATTCTGATTTGATGGTTTATATATTGTGATTCGATGGTATGGTATGCATGATTCGATGGTATAAAATGTCTGATTCAATGGTTCGATAGTATAAAATATCTGATTCAATGGTATGCATGATTCGATGGTATGGTATGCATGATTCGATGGTATGGTGTGCATGATTCGATGGTATAAAATATCTGATTCGATGGAATAAAATATCTGATTCGATGGTTTATATATTGTCGAATCACAATATACAAACCATTGAATCGGATGTCAAACCATTGAATGAGACATTTTATACCACCGAATCACAACACACCATACCATCGAATCACAACACACCATACCATCGAATCAGACATACATACAACCATCGAATCAAAAACCCCCCAACCATCGAATTTGGGTGTTTCAACCACCGAATCCGCGTGTCCAGCATGGTGCTGGACACGCGCGACCTGCACCAAATCCAAATTCTAAAAAAAAGAGATGATCAAGGATCAGAAAAGAGAATATTGTTACCTAAGATACCTCTATAATATAGAGGGAAAAGCAAAGAAACGTAATCCCTATTTGATTATTTCATAAACGAGGTATTCCAGAATTCAGTTTTCTATTACGTGACAAAAGTGGACAACGAAGAGTAGATCGCCAATATTTTCTGGGCTACTAAAATGATGAGGACAAATAGTACAAATAAAAACTATAGTATTCATAATTTTTCGAGTAAATTACATATGATCCTCTCTAATTTGGTGTATTTAATGCTGACCCTTATGTCATCCGCAAATCGATTAAAAAATCTTCCTCAGTTTGACAAATTTATACCATTCAACCCCTCATGCCGGAATTTGGAATATTTCTATAGCGAGGAGACACGGAAAATGACACATATATCCTTGGCCTAAATAACACTCACTCTCCTCTTTCTCCTTCCTCTTCCTCCTCCTCCTCCTCCCTCATCCCTTCTCCTCCTCCACCTTTCTCCTCTTCTCTTTCTTCTTCCTTCTTCCTCCTTCCTCCTCTCCCTCCTCCTCCTTCCTCCCTTCTCCTCAAGTTGTGGCTATGACTCTAGTATGGTGTTAATTGACATGTGTTCCTATATAAAGGAATTTACACCATAACATGAGAATGAGTATCTCATGTGCTGTTATCTCATGTGCTGTTCGACTATCGGATGGGATAAATGTTTATTGATTTCACAATCCCTAGTGTGAGACCGCGTTTCGAGAACTGTGGTTCCCAATCTTTACCCTTAAGATCCTAAACGTATTCTGGAAGTATGATTTAGTGCCGCTAGCTTAGAAAGTTCATGAAAAGGTCATGACTTATAGATTCGACCTGGCAGGACTGACTAGAAAAGCAGGCTGAATCATTATGGAAAGAATATAGTTAAGGGAGAAGGAACTCTGTCCATCACATTTCGAGATTCGTTGTCCAGGTACACCAGTTGTATTGAAAAGTACAATAGTGGACACGAATAAAATTGTTTGAAACATAGTGTGAATAATGGAATGTGACATGAGTCCTAGGGTGAAAGCACATTTTTTTCATATGCGAAAAATCGAGATGCTATTATTCACTTAGCCTGTATGACTGTGCTTATGAATTTAGCTAACATACTTGATGTGTGCTGGTCGCACGAAATCCTATAAATTGTTATCTGTACATTATTGATTGTGATCAATAATGAATGAGTGTTATTTTTTTGGGCCCAAAATGCATCCAGGGTTAATAGTGTTCAACAATGGATGAGTGGGAGATTGTTAGGCCCAAAAGGGTCTTTGGCCCAAAAATAAAACCCAGCCCAAAATGGTCAATTTACCAAATAGTCCCAATAATTCAATTTTACTTTCCACCTCCATAAAAATCCAATTTTACTTTTCACCTTGCCAAATTAACTTTTCACCTTCACTAATAACAAGTTTAGGTGAAAAGAAAAGTCGGATTAATTTAGTAAAAAGAATTATTTGGTTGGAAATTAGGTAAAAATGATTTGGACTAAATTGACATAAAGTAAAAAGTAGGGATGAGTTGGCCTAAATGAACAGGGATTTTTTCCCCTATAAAAGGGAACCCCTGTGACCATTTCGGAACAAGCCACTAAGAATTAACACTCAGAAAAACGAGATTTCAGTTTAGTACTGATAATTTCGAGAGATATACAACAAATGAGATTCGTGAAGTCCGAACCCTAGATCCGATAAGTTCGTGATCGAGTTTCGACCGGTGCCTCGCCAACAACATCTCAGACATTCCTTGGTCAAGAAACTAGAGGTAATTTCAATTTATAAACCTCAAATTTGGTTTAAATTGATTATACGATTTATTGCATAATATTTGTTATTTATGCATTAAATTCCAACATATATATATATATATATATATATATATATTTATATTTGAGGAAAATTACGAAAAGTGATCAATGGTTATCATGAGTGCCTATACAATTTATATATACCGGTAGATTGTATTTTGTATATTCTGAGATATATAAAATTATACATATTTTATAGAAAGAATGATTAGTTCGCATTACGTTGTTTCACCTTAATTTCAATATTTTCTTGATCTGATAATAATTAAACAAAATAGTGAATCATGACCGTATGAGAAGAAATTATTGACATAGAAAAATACCTAATACGTTTGACGCTAATTTTTTTACAGTCCCGATTTGATATTATTATATTCTTATAGGGTAGCAATATGATTGTCACTTAGGAAGTTTCACATATTCCTTTTTTGAATTTGAGATCTTTAAAAATTAATAAAACTACTTACAGAAAAGCTAATACTGTTGACGAATATTATCTCATTTTTTTGACTAATGTGATAATTGGGCAAAATAAGGGCCAAACATTATCTAATTTTTCCACAAGGAAGGCGTGTCCCTGACTCCCTGTTAGTTTGACAAAGGAAATTCATAACGATCCTAATTATTATTTTTTATTTGTTAAGGTATTTATTATAATTTGTAGTCATATTTACAAAGTGTCAAGTATTCCATTCCCTCTCTCTGACATGACACAGTAAACGAAGAGATTTGATTTAATTTATATGCCATTTTCCTTTGGGGTTTTAAGGTCTAGAATAGTGATTATCTCTCAACTTTTGAACTTCGACTTTTTCCTCTTCTTTCACGAGAGAAACGTAATCAACTATTAATGAAGTGAGAATACCCAATTAATGTTTTTATTTTTTGCCCTCATTACATTAAGAATTTTGACATACATAGTTATAATATAATGTTTTATTTAAAAAAGAGAAGAAAAGGGGACGGAGATGCCAATTGCCAATTGATAGGCTTTAGTTAGTTAAAACGATCCCAATCAGAGAATTCCACGAAGCAAGGAAAAACACGCGACGGACCAAAATGAAGATAAAAAGGAAAAGTCGTAATTGAATCGAAATTGGACGAGCTTGAGAAAATGGATCACGCATCCTTTTGGAGAATTTAGTTTATAACATATTTGTCCTTTAGCAAATTAATGATTTCTTAGGAGAGACTAGTTTTATTGATTATATTTCATATTTAGATTACATTGATGGATGGATTGGAAGATGAGAGAGAAGGGTTATGGGAAAAAGGGGTGGGGTTGATAAAAAATTTATTAAAAACGAGACTATTTTGATGGGGTTAATAGAAAATTAATTAAAACAAGACTATTTTGATTTTTTCAACTTGACACGTCAATATTTTCAGATAAAAATTTAATTTTACGTGACATGTCACATAGGATTAATAACAACATCCCGAACACAATATACACAATATTCGATAATTAAGTTCCAAAGCTATCCGAGACTTTCATTGATGAGCCCGTGAAAATACATGCATCTTTTTTATGAGTTTTAAACGATAAACCTATAGGTGAGAATCGTACAAACAACAAAGCACAAATGTGGACTTTTGACTGA
>SOPF01022469.1:0-31018 GCA_012979155.1 Hypericum perforatum
AAGATGGATTTTTTTATTTTATTGGGTAAGGGTATTTTGGTCAATTCTATAATAAAAACAAATTAATTGATGACATCAGACAGGGACCTTAGACCAATATTTCGTTATTGAATAGGGACCTTATATCAAATTCTTATAAAACAGGGACCCTACTACAAAAATGGACATAAGCCAGGGACCTGAGAGTAATTTACCCTAATTATTAATAGATAATTCTTACAACTTGTTGATTCTATGCATATATTGTTGGGTTGGCTTGGATGATTATTGTTGGATTTTATTGGTCTTGTTTAAATTTTTCTTCCTGCTTGTTTGGCTCTGTTTGTGATCAGTTTCGCTGGTGCTTGTTTATATTTGGTTTGAGTTGGTCGAGAGATTATTTGATGAATTGATTTCGTTGGCCTAAAGTGTATGCAATTTTTCTTGACGCTTTTTGTGTGGCCACTTGTAGCACACAAACTTATGTTGTGTCTTCTAGTAGAGCATAGGAATGATGTGTGTCCAGCATCGAGAGTATCTCCTTACACATATTTTTGTCCCGTAGCGTAACCAATGTTATAAGTTACGCAAGAGCGAAGGAATACTCATTTGTAGCAAGCAAATAAGTATCCCACATCATTAGAGGAGACTCTAGATTTTCGTATAAACCAATGTATCCCACCATGCATCAGAGAAAACTCCAGATTTAGTTTGATTGTTGGGGCTGTGGTTAATATTGTTTCAATGTGTGTTTTCTGTGTAGTGCCTTCGTTAGAGTATCGGTCTTTTATTTTATCAAAGTATTGAGTTGATCTTGATATATATGTGAAGACAAGACAAGATCTGGATAACTCTCGTTTAGGTAAACGAGAGGATGAGTCGAAACAAGAACAAGAGTTATGTATATCATATTCATGAGAAGGACTTGATTTTCTTTTTGTACTTCAAGAACATAACTGTTGGACTCCGAGCCCGGATTGCATTCATCATACGAATTTGGGCTCGGGCCAATTGGACCCAAATATTGTACTGATTAGCGAATCGGTATTATCCGTGTGGATAGGCGCTGACGTCAGCGAATGGATAAGCACTATCTTATTGGATAAGCATGAAAGTAAGCAGCTGAGTCAGCTGCTTGCTTTCCCTATAAATAGGAGCCTTGGCCTTTATTTGAGGTGCTGCCACCTGTCGGTCCCGACCATTTACAGACGGGCCCTACTTGGATATTTCCGACGCGGGCCCAGTTCCGTCATTTACAGGCGGGCCCTGCCCTCGGGTGGGCCCAGCTAACGGTTACGGCCGGGCTCTACTTTCGGGCAGGCCTAGCTTGACGGTTGCGGGCGAGCCCTATCCAGATAACCATTTGTACAGGAAAATATCAGTTTAGTACATTATATTTTCCAAGATATACGGATAGGTTCAGTCTTGGAAATTAGGCTCCGATTCGTTCCGAACGTGATCGAACCTTCGACCGAAAACTCACCAACAATGTTGCAAGACTTCATGGGACTTCTCGAGACATCGCTTCAACAAGTAAGCGATATTTAATTTGCTTAATTTACGTTTTAATTAAACTTGATTAAATTCGTAATTATTTGTTAATTACGCGCAAAAACTAACAATTGGTATCAGAGCATGGTTTATAACATGTTCGTGTACATTGTTGATGTTTTAATTCGATGATTTAAATTAAAAATCATGTTAATCATGATTTAATTATAAATCAGATTGTTTTTAGACTTAATTGAGAACTAATTTTGTCAATTGAGGACCGAATTGGAAATTTGTTCGGGCTGATTTAAATTTTTTGCGAAAGCTTTGAGACTAAAATGTAATTGTGCGTTCCCAAATTGAAAACCCTAGCCCTAATTGTGCGAATTTTGGCTGATTCATACACACTCAATTTCCGGCCATCTCCGATGAAACCGCTGTCAGAGACCTGTTCCAAATGACTCACCAATGTCTCCCGATCATGTCCATACCAGTTTCGTAGCTTGCTGTCGTCAGAATATGAAGTTCTTGGCCTCGGAAGTTTCAACTTCGCCGGAGAGAGAAGTCCTCCGCGAAGGCCCACCGGGGCACGACAGCCCGCCAGAGTGGTTGGTCCGTGACCATGAGGTCGCGGTGAGTCGATCCCGACCAGTGGCATCGGATGACTCGTCACCATTTGCCTGCTACCGTAGGTGGTGGTGCGGCGGGCTTCTGGGTTCGAAAAGGGAAAGGAGAGTCGGGGAGAGAGAAAGGGAAAGGAGAAGGTCGGGGATGAAATGAAAGCTGCTTGCCCTCACTAATAAAAAAAAGAAATCCCTATATACTCTATAAAGAATTTCTAGCTGGTGGGAGGGGCATTTTTGGTATTTTGCATTTTTTGCAAAATATCTTAAATATCCGGGTGATTTATTTTAAATCGGTCACCATGGTTTTAAATTGAATTTCAAATAGGTCATTTTGGGGATGTTTTCAATTCAATTCAGTCCCAAATTTCGATTCAAATTTGTTTTGAATCCTAATTTGGTACTGTTTTGGTTTAATTGAATTTTAATTTAGTCCTTAAGGACTTGTTTTAATTCAATTAATATCCCAAATTTTAATTTAAATTCATTTTAAATCCAAATTTGGTAGTAATTTTGTAAATTGAATTTCAAATGTGACCTTTTGGACAATTTTGTTTAATTCAATTGAGTCCCAAATTTTGATTTGAATTTGTTTTAAATCCTAATTTGGTACTCATTTGGTTTAATTGAATTTCAAATAGGTCCTTATGGACTTATTTTAATTCAATTAAATTCTAAATTTTGATTTAAATTTGTTTTAAATCCTAATTTGGTATAAATTTTATTTTTTAATTGAATAAATTTGTTTTATTCGATTAATTTTCAAAAATTTGAAGATTTTTCAAAATATATGATTGTTTTAAATTATCTGAGTAATTTTTGAAATATGTTTCGAAAATTATGAGATTTATCCATTTTTTGTGAGGCGCATTGGTGATTTGAAATTTTATTTTGGGTGATATGTGATCTAACCCAAAGTAATTATCTAACATATATTGCTAGATACAATGTTTGCCCGCCCCAGTGTTTGATCTGGGTGAATTTGTTTGATATGTATGGATATATCTGTTATGTTATTTTCTTTATCATTTGTTGTTTAAGGAAACAATATCTTTGTAATAAGTTTTGTTCTTATTATACAACTTTATACTTGTGTTTTTGTATCCATGTTTACATACAATTGCACTACATGAATAAATAAATTGTGTTTATTTTATTCATGTACCACTTGAGTTTACTGTATGTGAACTTTTAGTGACCTTAGTTGGAGATTAAATCTTGAATGATAATGGGAAGCGCACTAGCGACCTACTTCGATTTTGAGACTAATCAAAGACTATGTGTCATTAAAGTTATGAGATTATAGTAAACTGGTTCATATTGCCTAAATCAAAATTTCTGATGAGTTCTTCTATTTTAAAATCCCTATAGAGATGTCAGTTTCTTCTAGCATGATAGTTGATGAGTTGAACTATAAGTTTAAACTCAACTATGACAACTAAAGCATGAAAATCTAGTACATGCTCAAAGAATAAGAGGTTTTTGAACTAGTACTTATGATTATTTTAGTGTCTGATAAAGGTAACACTGCACAATATAGATAAGCTTGTGTAGCCTATAATGTTTGGAAGAAAAATAACTCTATTGTTCGTTTTATATTGCTGAGCTTATTGATGGATGACATCACAAGGCAATTTTATGTTTGTGAGAACACGAAAGAACTCTGTGTTGTCCTTAAATTGAATTTTAGGAAGCTTTCTGAGTCAAAGCTTCGTGTTTTGATAATAAGGTAATACCTTTAAAAAGTGTCTCAATATTCCTATGTGGAAACATTTGAGGATAATATCCAACAGGTTTAGTGATCTAACTGAGGCTGATCACATACTCAACAATGAGCAACAGATTCAATCTATTATTCGTTCCTTACAACAAATATAGATAAACCTTACTCATTTCCAATCTTCTAGTAATATTTGAGAATGTTGCTAAACACCTTGAGTTTGACGAAGATTGTCTTTTTCCTACGAAATCTTATCCCAAAGCAAATTTGATTAGTTCAAATAGCTCTAGGAAAAGAGAAAGGAAAGAGTAAGGGTTCTTAAAATCCAAAGGCTGAAAAATCAGGACCCAAAGTAGATAGCTCCAGGTTTAAGAAAAAGAGACAATTTAATATTTCTAAAGTGAAATATTATAACTATCACAAGAAGGGACATTTTGTAAGAGATTGCAAAATGCATAAGCAGGCACATTTAAACTCTAATGTGAATGAGGTTAATGTATCTTCTTATGCCTTCTATGTGAGTGGTAGATTCAAAACCAATAGACCATATAGCTAGAGATCCTGGTTTATTTATGGAATATCGACGGTTATCAACTGGAACAAATACTATTTTTATTGGTAACAACTCGTTTGTGAATGTGAAGGATTTGGACACCTGTAGATTACACTTTCATGGTGGATGTCCTCTCCTTTTTTACATGATGTGTTATTTGCTCCAGATATTCAAACGTACCTAATTTCTGTATCTATTTTGATGTCTGTAGTTTTTTCATTATTGTTTAAATACGACATTGTTAGGTTATATTTTGGATGTTACATATTATGGCCTTAGAAACGAATCAGAAAGTTTTTTTTCATTATGGATATTGATCCATGTGATAGTTACACTTTTGTCACCAGTTTAAATTCGTCGAAAGATGATATTATGTTGTGGCATTCTAGATTAAGCCATATGGGCCAAGATCGCTTAAACCGTCCAGCTAAGGCCGGACTACAAGGTAATGTAGAAAAGTCTATCTTACATAGATGCGTTTCTTGTCTAGAAAGAAAGAGTACTAGAAAACTCTTTGATTCTAGGGCTAGAACCAAATTTCTATTATAATTAGTCTACTCTGACATATGTGGTCAAATGAATATGAGGGCAGCATATGGTGTATACTACTTTATCACCTTTATTGACGACTATTTGTGATATAGTCTGATATACCTGATTTCTTACAAGTCAGGGGCATTAAGTTGCTTCATGACCTATGTGGTTTTTGTTGAGAATCAGAAGGATAGAAAGATAAAGACATTATGAACTGATCACGACCATGAATATCTTTCTAATGAATGATAGGGCACTTTATATTGAGAAAAGAATTGAACATTAGTTGTCCATTCCTTCTAAATCCCAATAGATTGTGATTGCTAAAAGAAGGAATAGAATCTTTCTTGACATGGTTAAATCTATGATGACAAAGGCAAATTTGCCAATTATGGAGATGTGCTCTTAACTGCTACATATGTTCTTAACTATGTACCCTCTAAGTTTGTTACTACTACCCCTTTTGAAATATAGACAGATCAGAAGTCCAATTTATCCTATTTTAAAGCCATGGGGGTGTGCATCCTACGTCTATTCTACCTCAAGTGTTTTTGGTATATAAGGACCGACAGGTAGAAAAAGTATCCTTATAAGATATTCTGAGATATCTAAAAAGTTATGTGTTCATTGGTGAACTGGACAACGGACCAGTAACAGAATTGGAGTCACATAGTATCAATTTTTTGGAAAATGAATTTTCTTAGATTGAGAGAGGTTAGTGAAAACCCTTGATCTCTATGAACTAGTTGAACCAGAGCTTTTTGGACCCCTTCTTCTGAGTAGGAGAATTGAGACAGAAAGTTGTGACTTTCCATCTCAACATGGTCCAGAAGGAAGTTTGTCTTAATCCTAAAAGGCTTATAGTTCTCTATTCTAGTAGGAGTACAGAACTTCAGGCTTATGTTCTCTATTCCAATGGGAGTACAAAACTTCTGCCTAATAATAGTACGATTCTTAGATACGATAAATACATGAGAGATATTTATCAAAATTAGGAATTTCGTAGGTCTAATAGAACTTGCATACCTCACCGATGATTTATTGTCCAAGGTGAGGCTAATGCCTCCTTAATATCACTGAAAAGTTTGGTGATTTAAGTGAAGTTCTACTGACCATACTTTAGGATGTAGATGAGCCCAAAAATATGTCTAGTGCTCTATCATCTCCACAAAAGACTGAGTAGATTAATGTGATAGAGGAAGAAATATCTTTCATGACCAAAAACCAAGTTTAGAATCTGGTTGATCTACCTAAAAGATGTAAAGACTATTGAGAATAAGTGGATTCTCAAAGTCAAGAGCAATACAGACGACAGTGTTGAAAGATACAAAGTTTATCTGGTTGCATAAAGATTCAAGCAACATGCAGGAATAGACTATGAAGAGACTTTTACTACTGTTGTTTGATTCATGTCCATTAGGGTCATTTTGGTAATGATTGCTAACATGAATCTAGAATTACAACATATGGATGTTAAGATTGGTTTTCTCTTTGGAGAATTTGATGTACAAATCTGTTTGATTTGGCCTGAGGGCAGTATCCAAAAATGGCTGCGAACAAGAGGTTTGCAAATTGAATTGATCAATTTATGGTCTTAAGCAATCGTCTAGACAGTGTTACATTTTTTTTCATAATACTATCATGTCAAATGATTTTATCATGATTCACGAAGATCACTATGTATATGTTAAGTGATCAGGTAAGAAATTTGTCATCATCACTTTGTATGTTGATGACATTCTCTTGGCCTCTAATGACATTGGACTACTTGTCGAAAAACTTTGATGTGATAGACATGGGTGAAGTTGATTACATACTCGAAGTTATGATTTCGAGAAATCATTCGAAGAGGACAATGTCTCCTTCATAAAGAGAGACGTATGTTCATAAAGTAGTAGAATATTTCAATTGTGATCATAGTAATCTAAAGTATGTCTCATTAGTGAAAGATCATAATTTGTGCAAAGTTTTGTGTCCAAATATAGCTAAACAAATAGGGAATATGGAAATAATTTCCTGTGCCAATGTAGTTAGTTATCTGGTGTACGCAATATTGTGTACACCACCTGATATTTACTGTGCTATTGGCATTGTAAGCATATATCAATAGGATTCAGACAATGCTCACTAGATAACTGTCAAGGGAATTTTAAAGTATTTGAATGCTATTGCAGAATACTCATTGTGAGTGTTCTGCAATAACCAAATTGCTATAGCTTATGCGAAGGATCTGTGTTTCCATAGCAGGGCTAAGCTTATAGTTATTGAGAAAAATCTAAAGAACTGTGTATGAAACACATATCAACGTAAGATATGGTTGCAAACCCTATGACTGAAGCATTATCTTAAAAAGTGTTTGAGAAACACGTAAAGTCATTAGGTTTATGACGGTTTCATTTATAAATGTAGAAATTTTTGTTTTTAGCAATATGAAAACCTTGCATAACATGTCAGACAGAAAAGTAACCCACTCACACAGGTGTTTACCTCAGTGGGAGTCAAATGTGTTGATTCTTGATTGAGATGAGGCAGCCGTTGGATATTTTAGATACGCAATATCCTACAGCAATAATGTCGTCTTGTTATGAAAACAAGATATGTAATGGGATACAGTAAGGAGTTACTGTATTTGGATTTTCTATAATCCATATGATAAATTTAAGTGGAACTTATCATACTGTCTGTCTTCTAGCCTAGAGCTAAGCTATGGCTATGACTCTAGTATGGTGTTAATTGATATGTGTTCCTATAAAATGGAATTCACACCATAACACAAGAATGAGTATCTTATGTGCTGTTCGACCACCGGATAGGATGAAAATGTTCATTGATTTTACAATCCCTGGTGTGAGACCGCGTTTCGAGAACTATGGGTTCCCAAAGTTTGCCTTTAAGATCCTAAACATATTCTGGAAGTATGATTTAGTGTTGCTATCTTAGTTAGTTGAAGAAAAGGTTATGGCATATTGATTCGACCTGGAAGGCTAATTAGAAAAGCAGGCTAGATCATTATGGAAATAATATAGTTAAGGAAGAAGGAACTCTGTCCATCATATTTCGAGATTCGTTGTTCACGTATACCAATTATATTAAAAAGTACAATAGTGAACACGAATAAAATTGTTTGAAATTATTGTATGAACAATGGAATGTGACATGAGTCCTGGGGTAAAAGCACACTTTATTATATGTGAGATGTCGAGATGCTACTATTCAGTTAGCTCGTATGTCGGTGCTTCTAAATTTTAGCTCAATGGACTCGACGTGTGCTGGTCGCACAACCGCCTATATAAAAGCCGTTATCTGTACATTGTTGACTGTGGTCAATAATGAATGAGTGTAAATTTTGGACATCGGCCCAAATTTCATCCATTGTCAATTGTGATCGATGATGAATGAGTGGAAGATTGTTGGACTCCGGGCCCGGATTGCATTCATCATGCAAATTTGGGCTCGGGCCAATTGGACTCAGATATTGTACTGGTTAGCGAATCGGTATTATCCGTGTGGATAGGCGCTAACGTCAGTGAATGGATAAGCATGAAAGTAAGCAGCTGAGTCAGCTACTTGCTTTCCCTATAAATTGGGGCCTTGGCCTTTATTTGAGGTGTTGCCACCTGTCGGTCCCGACCATTTATGGATGGGCCCTGCTCGAATATTTCCGACGTAGGCCCAGTTCCATCATTTACGAGCAGGCCCTGCCTAGGTATTCCTGGGTAGGTCCAGCTCGATGGTTACGACCGGGCCCTGCCCTCGGGTTGGCCCAGCTCGATGGTTACGGCTGGGCCCTATCCATGGGCGGACCCAGCTTGACGGTTACGGGCAGGCCCTGTCCAAATAACCATTCGTACAGGAAAATATCAGTTTAGTACATGATATTTTCCAAGATATACGGATAGGTCCAATCGTGGAAATCAGGCTCTGATTCGTTCCGAACGTGATCGGACCTTCGACCCACAACTCACCAACAACGTTGCAAGACTTCATGGGACTTCACGGGACTTCACGGGAGATCGCTTCAACAAGTAAGCGATATTTAATTTGCTTAATTTACGTTTTAATTAAGCTTAATTAAATTCGTAATTATTTGTTAATTACGCGCGAAAACCAACAATAACAAGAATATTTGGGTTCCTTTTTATTGACCAAAGAGCTTCATGTTCAAGATTTAACATATATTTTCTTGCGAGTATTTTTATTAATATCTTTACAAATTAATACTAGCAGAGTTTATCATCTCGCTACACTTAACTAGTATTTGATGAATTAAGGTAGTCCAATTATGTTTTTTGGTGTATCGATTGTTGTAAAGTTAGACGATTTCATTATTATCATATTTAGATATGTAAATGAATGATCTAACATGTACTCATCTACGCTATGTCCCTCATTTAAATAAAAAAACGTATTATATGGTATTTTAAGAGTAAGTATTGAGAACTACTATGAGATTGTTATTATAGATTTGACTTATTATATATTTTTCTTAAGTAAATAAAAAATTGTCTCTTGAATAAATTCGTAGTTTTTATATTATAATTTTATTTGTATCTTTTATCATCTTTTGTGACTTGTGAACGATATTGAATAGAGTAATTTTGAATTTGTTTTTGGATAATTAAGCGAACATCTATTACTACTATGACCACTACTTTAAGTAATATTTTCAGTATATAATATGCACCATTTATTAGTGGATAATGGATGGTTGCATGAATTGGCTATAAATACATGTGAGCGTCTTTGTAATGAGATTGAACGATAATTAATATAATCTTTCTACCTCTCTCAAATTTCCTATTTTCTCTATTATTCTTCAAGTACATTTTTCTTTGATTAGAGAAACTCTATAACATGTGACGAGCACAAGCTTATTACCGAGTTCTAAAACATTTATTGAGAAGAAAAAAAAAGAACTTCATTTTTTTTAAAAATATTCTTACAATATTTTTTTGAGGAAGTATTCTTACAATATGCAATTTTTCATTCTTGTTGAATACACTATAATCTTGTAATATTAATCTGAATGTATTTATTAATTTTTAGAACATGATGTATGATTTTAAATTAGGTAAGGTTCTATTCTTTCAACAAATACCCATTTAGCCTCTACTATTGGAAACATTGTTTTCAATTCTCATCGCTGTGCCAAATAATACCTTTTAATTTCTCTCTCTAGCATCGAAAAATAATTCTAACTAAGAAGCACGAGAATTGACAATACGGGCCATTGTTTCCCCTTTGATTTTTTTATTACTTACTCATTCTAAATTAATAGAAAATTAACTAGCAAACTTTCATTCCCAAATGTATAATGTTACGTAATATTGACTGTTTATAAAAATATTTTTAACGTATTTTTAGCGTATTTTATTCTAGAATGAAGGCCCCATATTTTCGTCGTGTCACATACAATCTCAAAATCCTTCATTTTTGTGTAGGATTGGTTCATCCATGTATCTCTTCACCTATTGAAGTAGGAACGTCTCAAGCTGGTCGTATGCATGAAGTCATTACGTGTGCATGGAGTTATCAATGCGTGCATGGCCAGCTTATCGCGAGTCCAAAGCAATTCGCATTCTCGACCGTTCGTGTTCCTGTCCCACATCGACTGAATCACCTACCAAGTCCGTTGTCCTACTCTTTATAACCCGAAGGCCCGTCCCTAGCGAAAATCAATCTACCAAGCGTAATCATCCTTCGTTCGTGCAGTCTACCAAGTGTCGTGACCAAAGTCACTCGCTACTCTTGGTTGATTGTGTGAGCGAGGAAGAATTCGCTTGGTTCGACTAAAGCTAGTATAAAATTTATTGTCGCATTCAATAAAGTGCTTGTTAGCTTGGAACGTTTGATAGTTTCCATTTAAGCTAGAAGCCGAATAATTTAGGAAATAACTTTTTGATTGTAATAAGTAGGGGATATTCGAACCGTGTACAGCCGGCCCTTGAGTTTTTGGACCGCCTAAAATCACGCCTACTTATAAGGCAAGAACGAAATGTAATAATCACGAAGTATTGAACCCCTCAGATTTTTCGAGTTTGGAAAGAAGTAACACTGTGAGCGTGTGTTTATCAGTTTACATTTTGCCCCAGGCCGTTGGAATCAAAATCCAACAACCCTCGACGAAGCAACGGAAGTTGTGACGTTGTTGTATTATCAAATTTCGAATTTTGTCCGCGTGACTAGTCCAATTTTGAGCTCAACTTATTTGATCATTCGAATCACGTCACTAAGTGTTTATTTTATCAAATCGGACCGAGTCTTTCACGTAATTCCCTACGTCAAGTGTTATCAGAGCGAGTGTTAGATCAAGATCATTTCCTACATTGATCGTGAAAGTTGAGAGTATACATTATCACCTCAGTGAGTTGAGAGAGAGCCCATCTACGAGCTGATCCACAAGGTAACGCGATCCCCTGATCCGTGCCTCATTTATTAAACCTAGCTTCACCAAAAGCTGATGCTCGATGGCCGACCCTTTGGACAATCCGAATCTAGACATGCGCCAATGTTTCACCAATTTGGAGGCTGCCATATTAGAGATTCGCACACAACTTGCTAATCTTGTAGTACAACCTCCCCCAGCTGATGCGTGCCTTGACCCTGAAGTGGAGTATGATGGAGACTCTGACGCGACCCTCTACACGAGAGGAGGAGGAAGGGGAGTTCGTGGTGCAAGAGGACATGGGAGAGGAGAAGGTGGACATGGAGATGCGAGCCGAATACTAATAAGGGAGGCATACAGGGAGGATGATCGTGGCGATGATTACCATAGGCGTGTGGATCGCCCCATTAAAATGAACATAGAAAAGTTCTTTGGGGATACAGACGTGGAAGGTTTCCTCAACTAGCTCGACTCCGTTGAGAAGTACTTCGACTGTATGGAGTAGAGTGAAGAACAGAAGGTCAATTACGTGGCTTTCAAGCTAGAGTCCGGAGCAGCCGTTTAGTGGAGGAAAGAGCAGGAGAAGGAGAGGAGAAAGACCTATTCAGGATTGGTCTACAATGGAGCAAGCTCTTCGAGAAAGGTTTTTACCCGTTGACTACTGATGAGTGCTTAAAACACTCATTACTTATGTCTATTTTATAGTTTGTTCTTAGTATTTTAGGATGTTTTATTTTGAGTTTTTGTCATCTTTATCTTAGTTTTCTTTATTTCATATTTTTAGTCGTGTATTTTGTTTCTCATTATATTTTATGGTTTTAGGAGCTAATTCAAGGAAATGGATGACGATCAAGTTAGACGAGCGGATGCATGGACTAGAGGAGAGAAGAGCAAAGCTGAGGACCTGGCGCACGCCAGGGATAGGTGGCGTACGCCTATGATGCACGAGGAGCGAACGACTACGAGCAAGATCTGGCGTACGCCAGGCATAGTTGGCGTACACCAGACTAGACAGTGACACTACCAGCCACTTGCCTCTTTGAGTGGAAAATATTGGAGGGGGCTATGCACTCGGGATTTTTGGCCTTCTTGTGACCTTGGCAGACCATTATGGTGTAGAGGTGGATAGTTGTTAGGATATTAAGTTAGTTTACATTTGTTTGACTTTGGACTTTTGTTTTTATGCAAATAATGAACATTAGTGTAGAATAGACAAGTGTGAGTAAGAGAGAGAGGACGAGAACGAACTTGGACCAGCTTTTCTGTGAAGAACTTGAGGAAAAGCTGAGGATCACCTTGTAACACTTTCTTATCTTCTATTCTTCATTTTGTTAAATAATGCTTAGTATGTTCATGTTTTTGATTATATTGTACTTTGCAAGCATGTGTGAGTAGTTGATCTTTGAGTTTGGTGGCTTAAAGCCACTACTTAGTCACAGTTTAGAGGGTTAAAAACATGATGAACATGTCAAACTAACGAACTTCATGCCATGCTAAACTTGTTTGATCACCAAGGTTAGAAGTTAGTTTAAACTTGAAATCGAGAGGAGATAGTTTAAGTGGAAAGGTTAGTTAGATAAGTTGCTGGTTCGAGTTGCTAATACTCTTACTTAGTGATTTATTATCCTTAAAGTGATGCATATAGTTGGTTCTTTGCTGTGCTTGGTTGGTTTTTGGGATCGAGAGAACATCTTATTATTCTAAGCTGGTAAAGAAGCAATTTAGGCCTTTCTAGTACGAGAGTGTAGTTTGGTTGATTTCGAAACACTAGGACCATGTTATGTACTTAGTAAACCTTCTGAATTCGATGATTATTGTGGTTTTAAGTTCACTTTGCTTATTTGTGCAATATAAGTTGTTAAGAATCTGTTTTGAATACCAAACCTTCAAGTAACAAGGTTCATAATTTGTTAGAGTAGTAAACCATCTTAGAACAAAAGTTTCCATCAAACCACTTCATAATTTGATCTTAGACAAGTTCCAAAACCAAGTTGAAGCTTTAAACTCAGTCCTTGTGGGATGATATTCCCTTACTTACTCATTTGTGCAACTCTGCTAGAAGAACTGCTGTGTTGGCGCACGCCAGAAATAGGTGGCGTACGCCAACTTGTGCCATCCGAGACAAAAACTCTCACGCCAGAAGAGTTGGCGTACTCCAACTCTTAAGAAAACGTATCAACTGGTGCACGCCAGGAACTTCTGGCGTACGCCAGGTCGACTAGATAGACGACCTGTTGTCTAGAGAAACAACAGAAAACTTAAGAAAAAAAAGCAGACCCTCTCGTCTGGGAGGCTTGAGGAACAAATTGGCGCCGTTGTCGGGGATTGAGTTTTAAATACTTGATTTGGTGAACGAACTTGGGTTAGGAAAACTTTTTACATGTTCTAATAATAGTATAATATAATATAAAAAAACAAAAAGATTTTTTAGTGTTAATTTTTAGCATTACTTGCAAAACAAGTTACTAAGGAGGAAAATTACGTGCATGCCCTTAACCAGGTCAACCAAAAACCTTCTATTAGAATTTGAAGAAGACATTACTCGATTAGAAAGGTCATTGCGCAAGGAAAAAAGAGATAAATCAAGGATGGATCAAAGACAAGAAGGACAAGGAGCTGAGGCTCAAGCACCTCGACAATCTCTATTGGACCATGGAAGCCCGACATATGAAGGAGCGGAAACAGGAATCCAGCATCTAGCTATTGAAGCTAATCACTTCGAAATCAAGCTGGCAGTGATTCATATGCTTCAAGCATCAAGTCAGTTCTATGGATTATCTAATGAAGACGTAAATGACCATCTTGGAAACTTCATGGAATTAGCTGATAACTTCAAGTATCAGGGAGTTTCTGATGATGTCGTTAAGATAAGAATGTTTCCATATACGCTTAGGGACAAGGCTAAACTGTGGTATAAGCAACTTAAGGATACTCAAATAACTACTTGGGCAGAACTTGCAAATGCTTTTCTGGATCAATATTTCCCATACTCAAGGACAAGTAAGCTAGTCAACGAGATCACAAATTTTGAACAATATAAAGGAGACTCTTTGAGTGAAACTTGTGAGAGATTTAAGGGATTGCAGAGGAGTTGCCCACACCATGGTTGATCGAAGGAGTCTTTGCTAAAGACTTTTTATTTTAGCCTTTCACCAACAACAATGGGAACTGTTGATGCTGCTTCCAATGGGAATTTTCTGAGGAAGGAAAGAGATGAAGCCTACCATGTTCTAGAAGAGTTGGCAGCAACAAACAGGATAATCGCAAATGATAGAAAAAAACAGCCTGTTAGAGAGCTTAGAGAACTATCTGAGCGAAGTGAGAAGAAAGGAATGATTGAACTTGATGCTTCCTCATCATTACAAGCTCAGGTAGATTTAATGGCAAAACAGTTACGTGAATTGACCTGTAGCAAAGTTGATGATGTCGCTATTCAACAAAATTGTGAAGCGTATGGAAACATTGGCCACGACATGAGTCAATGTACCATGATGAACCAACAAACTGAGCCAGTCAATTTTGTTAGTGGTCAAGGACAAGGAGGAAATAGGATGGGGAACAATCTATATTCTTCAACATACAATCCTGGATGGAGGAATCATCCAAATTTCTCGTAGAAAGATAGGAGCAATGAAGATAACATGGCAATTATTCCTGATAAAGGACTACCATTACGTGCACCACAACAAGGACCACCACCTGGTTTTCAACCACGTGGATTTTTGGGAGAAAGAATGGGGGCCCTAGAGGAAAGATTTGACAAGGTAGAGAAATTCATCCAACAGACTGGAGAATCATCTACTAACCTGTTACGACCCTCGCTAGTTTTGCCTTTGTCGTGGCCGTTCGGTCCGACCTTTGGTTATTTTGTTTCGATCGGTGTTAGAACCATTGTGTTGAATACGTCAACCTTTGGAAGAATAGGTCTAACTTCTTCGTGTGGACTCCAATTTGGATGATTCTAAGTTAGAAAGATCCGCAACACATTGGTCTACGACTTTTGTGATTTGAGTTTTGTTATTTGAGACCTGTGTTTTGGAGTTTTGAGTGAGTTTTGGGAGGGTTGCGATTGATAGGCTTAGTTCGTCGACATTTGGTAGAAAAATCATAACTCTCTCGTACGAACTCGGAATCGAGCGATTCCAAGACGAGTAGATCCGTAAGACCTAGATCTAGATTTTTGATTTTTTGCTGGACCTGGCGATCGCAAGTTTCTTTGGCGGCCGCCAGAAAGTCACAGGGAATAAAGCTTGCGGGCGCCAACTTTCTTGGCGGGCGCCAACGAATTTCAGCCCTGCACACTTTGTTTCAAAAATTCATAACTTCTTCATCCGACCTCCGATTTGAGTAATTCGAATTCGAGGATGTTTTTAACATCTATGACTACAACTTGGTTAAAATAGTTTTGACATTTGAGGATTTTTTTGATGGGATCATGGGAAAGATCTTAAGTGCTCGGTTTTAGATACGATTTTTATCGGCATTGAGAGATTTTGCCAAATGGTGAGCAATGTGGCAAATATGGATTTAAGGCTTGATTTAAGGACATATTAGAACTTAAGTAAAGGTTTAGGAGTATTGGAAGATGACTTGAAAAGTTGAGGACCAAAGTAGAAAAAATAGACAAGTGGGGTATGGGAGAACTTACCATTTATGGTAAGTTTTGACATAAATATCTAGAGGCTTGTGAGTGGAAGTTGTAGACAGCCATTTGAAAGAAAAACAGAGAGAGAGAGAGGGAGAGAGACGTGGGAGAAGAGAGGAGAAGAAGGAGAAGAAGTCTTCCTTTGATTTGAAGCTTGGTAAGTGATTTCTAGACTTAAGTTTATTAGAAATAAGTGTAGAGCTTGTGATGATCTATAAGTAGGTGTAAACTTGTGAATATTTGAGCAACTTTGAGGTTTTGGATGAAATATAGTTTGAGGTATGTTGAAGGTTTGAGTGGGGATATGATCATTTTAGGTGTGGAACTATACTTTGATGATGAGTTTGAAGAGTTATTGTGTATAATTTGGAGAACTTTTGGCTTAAGCTTGATGAAGAGCATGTGTGGATATGGGGGTTTGGTTGATGATTTGAGGAGGTTTGATGTTGATCTAGACTATGGTGAGGAGATGAGAGGACTTTTATGCATGTTTTGGAGATTTGGTGAGATGGTTTGATATTAGAGACTTATGTGTGATTTTGCCATTTTCTTGTGTTAAGAGGATGATATTGATTAGAGAATTATTTCTCTTGATTAGTGAATCGCATATTGGAATTTGAATACCGAGGATCGTGAAGTGACATTCAAAGCACTTTTGGAGTATTTGGACAATTTGGTTAAGGTAGGGCGATATTATCCCTAACCTCTGTTTTGGCTAACATTGATTGTTATAAACTTATGATGTTGCTTTGATATGATGATTATGTGGTGATTTAATAAAGTGTGAATGTGAGTCTTTGATTTGTATGCGATTTGGTGATTTTGGTTTATGCATGGTTTTGGAAATCATGAGTCTTTGGACTATGAAAATGTGATGTGAGGTTACGAATTTGTGTATGGTATATGTGTGTCTATTTGTGAGATGGCGGACGATGAGGTCTACCCGTGACCAACCGGGGATGTTGGCACATGTGCACATGTTTTGAGGATACATTGGATTTGTTATGATTATGATATGGCCGGCGGAGTTTGATTATGAAAGCGCTATAAGATATGGTATCCTCGTGTTGTGAGAAGGAGTGACACATTCTAGACCTATCCGAAGTCCATCCATATTTTGGCGTTCGCGATACCTATTCAGATCGGAACGTGTCTATGTGAATATGATATAGCATTCGCGATACCTATTCGGATCGGAATGTGCCTATGTGTATGATTATGAGTTTGTCATTTATTTATGATTAAATTACTTGTGTTGTGCTAAATGTTAATTTTGCACCAATTGTCTATGCATGAATTTGAGTCTATGTATGTGATTGGTTAGTTAATTATAGGTTAGTTTTAATATCCTCTACTAAGTACTTCCAAGTACTTACCCCCTCCTCCACAGGTGATGAAAGTTAAGGATCGTGACATCTGGAGGGTCTTTGTTGTTTATATGTTTGAAATCGTCGTCTACTTCTCGGGTTGCTAGAAGTCTCAAGGTGGTATTTCTCTTTTTTGATCTAGTGGAGTCGCTCCGTTGTACATAATGTGAATCCTGGATTTGTATGACTTTAGAATTATGCAATAATAATTGTAAGTATTATATATGAGAATATTTGTATCATATATGTAATATATAAATTTACGCTTCCGCATTTGAATTACGCTTCCGCGATTCGATATGTGTATATGTATGAGGCTGGTTGGACTACGGCTCTTCGGTTTGGCGAGCGTGATCTAGCGCCATGTCGGCGGCCCGGATTTGGGTCGTGACATAACCAAAGCCAAATCTTGAAGGCCTTAGCAAGCCAAGAGGCAAGGCAAAATAATTTGGAACAATTCCTTAGGGGGCAATCAACTGCAATGCAAAACATAGAAATACAACTTGGAGAAATTGCAAAGGCAAATGCCCAAAGAGCTTCAGGTTCACTCCCTAGTTCTACTGAAGAAAATCCTCGAGGTTACTTAAACACTATCGCTTTAAGGAGTGGTAAAGAATTAGCCTCTCAAACAGTCAAATAAGAAGGCTAAAAAAAATGAAGTGGTGGACTCTGACAAAGATAAGGTTGACGATGTTGTGAAAGAGAAAGTTGAACAACTGCCTCAAGAAAAAATTTTACAAGATAAAGTTGCGGTAGAAGAAGAAGTTTACGTACTGCCACCCCCAATGATTCCCATTCTACCTTATCTGCAAAGGGTAAAGAGAAAGTCGCGAATGGATGAGAAATTCCTCCGTTTTATGGAGAAAATGAAGGATGTACAAATCAGTGTCTCTTTTCTTGAGATGCTAGATCAAGTTCCACACTATGCCAAATTTCTAAAGGAACTCGTCACGAAGAAGAGGAAGTGGGAAGATAAAGAGACAATCGCCCTCACGGTAGATTGTAGCTCTCTAATCTTGAAAAATATTCCCACTAAGCTTCAAGATCCTAGGAGTTTCACTATTCCTAGTTTTATTGGTGACATTGAGTTTCCAAAGTGTTTATGTGATTTAGGCGTAAGTATTAACTTGATGCCTTTATCGACATTTCGCAAACTAGGGCTGTGTGATGTTAAGCCAACTTCGATGCTACTCCAGTTGGCAGACCAAACTATAAAGAAACCATTCGGTGTGGTTGAGGATGTCCTGGTAAAGATCGACAAGTTCATCTTTCCAGTAGAATTTGTGGTTCTGGATTTTTCGGAGGACAAAAATTGTCTACTAATTTTTGGCAGACCCTTCCTCAACACAGCACATGCATTGGTAGATGTGCATAATGGTAAATTGGTTCTACGAATTGGAGAAGAGAAGGTTGAGTTTAAAATGACAAGTGTGATGCGTCATCCTCTTGATGAAGGGATGTGTATGAAAATAGATGTTGTTGATGAATGTATTCTCGAATGTTGTAAGGAAAATATTTTGAGAATAGAGGATAAAGGACAACACGAAGAAGAAGAGGAAATTGTGAAGGAAGTTAAGGAGGATGTCGATACAAAAAGTCTACTTGAGGAATTGGAAATTTATTTGAGATATCGAACTCCACCCTCAATTGTAAAAGCTCCATCCTTGGAGTTAAAAGAACTACCCTCGCATCTAAGATATGCATTCTTAATAGATGGAGGTAGGTTACCAATTATAATCTCGAACAAGCTCTCCAAGGATGAAGAGGACAAAGTGCTCACAATAGTGAACAAACGAATTAAGGCAATTGCATGGCAAATTTCAGACCTCAAGGGGATAAGCCCAGAAATTGTAATGCACCATATTCATATGGAGGATGGAGCAAGGCCTATGGTAGACCGACAAAGGCGACTGAATCCTAACATGAAAGAGGTTGTAAAGAAGGAGGTGATCAAGCTTCTAGAAGCAGGCATTATTTATCCAATTTTGGATAGTGAATAGGTTAGTCCAATCTATTGTGTTCCCAAGAAAGGAGGAATGACAGTGGTGATCAATGATGAGGGAGAACTCATTCCAACACATACTGTTACCGGTTGGAGAGTGTGTGTTGACTATAGAAATTAAATGATGCCACACAAAAGGATCATTTTCCTTTGCCATTCATTGATCAAATGTTGGAAAGGATAGCGGGGTATTCTTATTATTGCTTTTTAGATGGGTACTTAGGGTACAACCAAATAGCAATATACCCTAGAGATCAAGAGAAAACATCTTTCACTTGTCCTTTTGGTATTTTTGCTTATCGTAGAATGTCTTTTGGATTAAGTTGTGCCCCAGTAACATTCCAACGTTGTATGGAGTCCATCTTTTGGGAGATGAATGAGAAGATTATGGAAATCTTCATGGATGACTTCTCTGTATTCGGTAACTCATTTGATCATTGTTTGGAGAATCTTGATAAAGTGCTGGAAAGATGTGAGGAAAAGAATCTTGTGCTAAACTGGAAAAAGTGCCATTTTATGGTAGACGAAGGAATAGTTCTTGGGCACAAGATTTCTAAAGTTGGAATGGAAGTGGATAGAGCTAAGACGGACATGATAGAGAAGATGATTGCACCAACCACGGTTAAAAGAATTAGAGCCTTTTTAGGTCATGCAGGCTTTTATAGAAGATTCATCAAGAACTTCTCTCTAATCGCCAAGCCTCTGACAAACCTGTTAGTAAAGGACGTGTCCTTTAATTTTGATGAACAATGTCAGAAGGCATTTGATGCCTTAAAGAAAGCTTTAGTATCAGCTCTGGTTATTTCATCACCGGATTGGAAACTTCCGTTTGAGCTAATGTGTGATGCAAGTGACTTAGCTTTGGTTTGCGTACTTGGACAAAAGAAAGAAGGGAAGGTCCATGTCATCTATTACGCAAGTAGAGCGTTGGCAGGGGCACAACTAAATTATACAACCACAGAGAAAGAGTTACTTGCAGTCGTCTATGCTTGTGACAAATTCAGAGCATACTTGCTTGGTTCAAAAGTTATAGTCTATACTGATCATGCAGCTTTGAAGTATTTATTCTCAAAGCAAGATGCAAAACCGCGCTTAATGCGCTGGATTTTGTTACTTTAAGAATTTGATTTGTCAATCAAAGACAAGAAAGGAGCTGAAAATGTCGTTGCAGATCATCTCTCTCGTCTAGAGAAAAGTGATGGGATGGAGAAAAATGGTAACATACAAGAAGCGTTTTCTGATGAAACTCTGATGACGATGAGTAGAGTGGACGCCCCCTGGTATGCAGATTTTGCCAACTTTTTAGTTGGAGAAATTATTCTAGCAGGCCTAAGTTATCCTCAAAGGAAGAAATTCTTAAGGGATGCTAAATTGTTTGTTTGGGATGATCCATATCTCTTTAAGAGATGTAATGATGGGGTGCTTCGACGGTGCATTACTGATTGGGAAATAGCTAATGTTTTAGAGCAATGTCATAATACTACTTACTCAGGTCATTATGGAGCAACAAGGACTGCAGCTAGGGTATTTGAGTGCGGATTTTATTGGCCCTATATATTTAGAGACGCACATACCTATGTGGAACAATGTGATCGCTGCCAGAGAATAGGTAACATTTCAAAAAGAAATGACATGCCATTATCTGGTATTTTAGAGGTTAAGCTCTTTGACGTATGGGGGTTGGACTTTATGGGACCTTTTCCCACATCAAATGGCAACAAATACATCTTGGTTGGAGTTGACTACTTTTCAAAATGGGTAGAAGCTTTGGTGTCACCTACAAATGACGCTAGAATAGTTATCCAATTTCTTAAGAAACTCTTCTCGAGATTTGGTGTGCCACGAGCAATAATTAGTGATGGTGGATCACATTTCTGCAATAAACCATTCAAAATCCTACTTAAAAGATATGGGGTAACTCATAAGGTGGCAACACCTTATCATCCTCAAACAAGCGGACAAATGGAGCTTTCGAATCGAGAGCTCAAAAAGATTCTAGAAAAAATGGTTAGATCGACAAGGAAAGATTGGTCGAATAAGCTCGATGACGCCTTATGGGTATATCGAACGGCATTCAGAACTCCAATAGGAATGTCGCCCTACAGGCTAGTTTATGGCAAAGCATGCCATCTTCCTGTGGAACTTAAGCATCGTGCATTCTGGGTCATCAAGACCCTTAATTACGATTACAAAAAGGCGGGAGAACGAAGAATTCTCCAACTCTATGAGTTGGAAGAAATTCGAGATCTTGCATTCAAAAGCTCAAGACTCTACAAGGAAAAGACAAAAAAAAGACATGATGCCCATATTATCAGAAAAGATTTTAAAGAGGGTCAACATGTTCTTCTTTTTAACTCTAGATTTAAACTCTTCCCTGGGAAACTCAAATCTAAATGGAGCGGACCTTATACGATTATAAAAGTGTTCCCTTTTGGGGTACTTGATTTACAAAGTACCAAGGGGGAGGTATTCAGAGTTAATGGCCAAAGATGCAAAATCTACATGAGAGGAGACATCATTAACCAAATTGCAGAAGTGCAATTGGTTAATATGTTGAATAATGCATAGACACGAAAGTAGTCAAGCTGATGACTCTAAATTAGCATGTCTAGGTTTATTAGGTTTATTTTTATTTTTATTAGTATTTACTTCTATTATTTTGCTAATATGGACTATATTATTTTCTTTTATGTGTAGAATTACAAGAGAGGAAGAAATGTTTTGCTCAAAGTACATTTTACTAGTAAGTTTCCTAGTGAAACATAAACTTCCACTAGAAATTTGCCTAGTTATTCTCTGTACAGCAAAAGAAACTTTGAGAATCGAGCATCGTGACTTACGACATGCTAGTCATCCTTTGCTAAAAGTGAGAGCCGTGGAATTAAATGGTGGCTCCACTAGGCATAACGCCAGGAGAGTCGCAAGGAAAGGAACTAGTACATCATGGTACTTTGATTGTGAGGTGTGTCTCTTGAAACAACAAGAGATGAATCAGTAAGAAAAGTGTTTCTCTTTTACCTGTTAGAGGATAAAGAACAGGATGTTTTGTGTTAAGTATATATTGTTGCTTAGATTACTAATCTCAAAGAAAATTCCAATGGACATTTGTCTCGTCATTCTAAAGCAAGCAAAAGAAATGTTGAGACTAGAGAGATGTGAAGTGAATTTAGATAGACATTTGAGAGGAATATCAAAGTGTGCCTATAGACGAAGGATGACGAGATTTAGTTTTTGTCACAAGTGTGGGAAGTTGGAGCACGATAGTGTTTGCAGCAAACATACTACAATTTCGCAAACCGAGAGAACTGTCTTGTTGCGTCAAGACCCTGTTAAGCTTCGTGTTGAAAGGGTTGCGAGACCAGGGAGTTTGTCTTGGTACACGATTGAGGAGTTGTGTGAGCGACGGATATCAAAGTTGCATCTTTGACGGTGATTGCATCAGAGATAGTACTATACGCCAATCGAGCGATTGTGCTAATACATCGCGACCTTGTTAGGCTCTATGCCGAAAAAGTCACGATAATTGACAATCCGTCAAAGGAATGACCCATCAGAATGGGGCGTCTAGTTTTCAAGCTCTCCAGGAACGCAGCGTACATAAAAGCCAAAAAAATCAAAAAAAAAAGAAAAACAAAAAAAAATTTAGATTAGATTGAATTTTATTTTGTACTTTATGAATTTGTAGTTTGTATGTATTTAGTATAGGTATAGTACATCGTATATAGATGACATACTAGGAACTATTCATTCACGAAGAATAATGGTGTACGCCATATCAGCTGGCGTACGCTGTACCACTTGGCGCATGTCAGGTAGGGCAGATTCCGGACCTATAAATTCTGAGCTAGTCACATTTTGCCATAACCGCCAAGAACAAGCCACATTTTGTCAAATACACTTCCCCCACCCACATCCGAAAGTTTCAATCAAATATCACGAGCTTAAGCCTCTTTACCCTCTGATGAATACGGCCGGAAGGACTTCGACAATAGCGAATAAAGCAAGAGCAAACCGCACCTTTTATGAAGAAAGTGATAGGGAAATCCTTTTTTCTTTTTGGTTTAATCGTACATTTTTGGGTTCTTTTTATATATTTCGCTTTAAATTTTGTTCCGTAGATTGTCATTGCCACTTTCAGTGTTGTTGAATAAAAATCTATAATCTCGTGTGTTTGTTTATTCGTTTGTGCGAAGTATGTGTATACGACCAATCGAAATGGTAATTTCCCTATGTGTTGGTGCGCGCCATGTCGCGGCCGAGAGGCCTATAACCTCTTGGCCAAAACACCAAAAATTCATGACTGGCGTACGCTAGAAATCATTGGCGCACGCCAATTATGCCCAACATGAAAACCTGGCGTACGCCAGGTAGGTTAGAAAGGGGGAGTATAAATTCGACAGTGGCCGATTTTTACTCATAATTGACAATCCACAAGAATTTCAGATCCGAAACCTAGATCTACTCTTGCCTAAGCAACCCGGATACATTGCCCATATTACCCAACTCCCGAAAGACGATTAACAATGTCAGGAACTGAAGGATCTAGCCGGGTGAGCAGGAGGAATATAGGAAAGCATGTATGGACTCCTACACCATCAGGGTCAGATTCTTCATCAGATCGACTCAGAGACATCCGCCACCGCTACAATGCTCCCTTCGCAATCTTCAATGATTGGGAGGGAGAGAGGTACCAAAGATTTTCTCAACGCACTACTGTTAGTCATTTTAAGATTAATTAGAATGAGATGAGAATTTTAGGGGTAGCTGATGAGTTGGATGAGGCTTTTGATAAGATGGGATGGGGGTACTTTAAGGAAAGAACAATTTTGGCTAGACAGGAGTTAGCGATGGAGTTCTACTGCACTCTGCAGGTTCAGGCAAATAGGCATTCATTTTCTGCACGAGTATTTGACACTGATTTTGAGATGGATGAAGCTGAATTTATTGACCTGTTTGAACTTACGAGTGGTGGTGGAGCTTTAGATTTTCATCCCACTAGGTTAGTCCATCAGGCATGGCATGAGATTACTGGTTTCACTAGATACGAGTTGGGGAGGGCGCCTAACGCGCTGATTAGAGAACCATACTTAGGTATCCTCCATCGCTTTATGACTCTGACCTTTTGTGGTCAATGGGAAGAGTCTAAAGTATTCCGTTCTCAGCTTTATGCCATTGACTACCTCCGCCACGATGTTAGGTTTAGCACTTATGCTATGGTGGTTTGCACGTTCTATTAGCGATAGGGAACCTAGGCATCTATACCTAGGTCATATCATTTCTCACATTGCATGTCACCGCTTTCCTTCGAGATTTTCAGAGTACACAGGGTCGTATGTGGAGCCAGTGGATCTTGACATCGACAAGCTCAACTATAGCAAGCTAATCAAGAGGACAATGACGAGAGATGGTGAGGAGATAGTGCGATATAGGCCATGGGAGGAGCACCAGGCAGTCGTAGCTACCCATACTAGATTGGGCCTCCCAATGCCTACGCAAGTACCTGACCCTCAGGAGCCAGATCAGGAGGAGGAGGAGCATCATGACGAGGCTGGACCCAGCCATCAGTCTCCACGCCTGCAGGTAGATCTTCATGACTAGTTTTCTGTGATGCAGTTGCAACTGCAGGGCTATGGAGACCAGCTTCAGGGATATGGCGTCTAGCTTCAGCATTTGACGTCGGTTACGGCTCGTATGGAGGAGCAGCAGAGAGCTGAGTGGGAGGAGCAACGAGAATTTAGAGCAGAGCAAAGGGCACACACGGCGTGGATGAGACAGTGGGCCGAGAACTTCGGCAGTGGATTCAGCTTTCCACTACAGTCACCAGGACGGGATTGACAAGGAGCTCCTACTTCCTTAGTCTTTTTATTTTATTTCTTTTACTTTCTTTGCTCTTTTGTGTTTTAGATTTCATTGTGTGTGTTTGTTTGCTTATCTTTGTTTTTGCCTACTTGCATGTTTGTTCTTTTTATACTTGTGTGATATTTGTGTTTTTGATTGCGTGTATTAGACACCTTGAGGACAATGTGTCATTCAAGTGTGGGGGAGGGTTCCTTTCAGGAAGAAATCTTTCTTTTTAGGACGTTTAAAGTGTCTAGGTTGTATAGGTTTAGACTTGGCATGAATTTATCAAAAATTTGACCCCCCTAAAAAATTTTCAACTTGTGTTAGAATTTTATCAAGCTCTTAGTTAGGAATTTAATTCGAGTACAACGCCTAGGAATTGGTAGAAACCTCACACTCTGTTGTTTAGGAAGGTAGTTTTACTATGTAGACTAGACTAGAGAGTTTTTGAGTGTACCTTGTGAGGTTTGAGCCGATGGAAGAGACACCAGTCTCTTTTTTTCATGAGGTGCATACTAGTGTTAGTTAATCGAGGCATCCTACTAGTACTTATTGTGGTCTTGGTTGCGTGGGAGTTGTGAGATGACGGGGCATTCTTTGATATTTGAGCCTAGAGCCTTAGAGCCAAAATCCCTTATTACCGTTTGCATAAAACCATTTGAGCCGAGCCTTTTTATTGATCTTAGATGAGGAAGCCAACTATGACCCTATTATCTACCATCTTCCCTACCTTTGATCATCCGATTTGAGGACTTTTAGGTTACGCTTGTTGGGAATGTTTGTATTATGATAGGTCGGTATCTGAAACTGACTTGGGATATATGTTGGGATTTTATTTTTTTTTAGTTTATGACCATGTTGAGAAGCCGAGTTTTGCTTAGACACGTGCATGAGTTATAGCATGTTGAAAAAGAAAAGAAAAAAGTGAAAAGAAAAGAAAAGAAAGAAAAAAAGTGAAAAGAAAAGAAAAAAATTGTGTGAAGTCAAATAAGCATGAGTTTAGGCAAAACTTGGGCTTCTAGGTCTTTGTATATTGGGAGATTGGGGAGTGTACGTTTATTATACTTGGTGAGGATGTTTTAGATTAGTCGAGTGACTGCTTAGTTCATGTATTGAGTCCTCGGATTGGGTGGTTTAGCCACTTCCTATATATTTTACCTCACCCTGACCTTCAACCCCATTACAACCTGATGAAAAAGCCTCCCGATCATTTACAATCATTGCGACTTTTAGGTAGCGCTGAGTAGGACGTAGGATGCTTTGAGATACTGACCTGTATGAGAGTGATAGGAAGTTGACCATACACATATTATGAGTGATACACTTTACTGTCCTCGAGAGTTTAACCTTTTAGTGTCTTTTACATAGAGTCAACACTCTCCTAAACAATAAAGTGTCGAGGTGACTACTAGTTTGTAGTGTTTTGTGTTTTGAATTAATGAATTAACTAGGTTTTTGATGAGATTTTGATATAAGTTGATGTTTTTAAGGGAAGTTAAGTTTGGATTGAGTCTTGCCAAGTCTTTACCTCGTATTGCATTTGTGTGTGTTTTTGTGATTTTTGTTTAGTTGTTGTTCGCATTTGAGTCTTGCTTGGGGACAAGCAAAGATTCAAGTGTGGGGGTGTGATGAGTGCTTAAAACACTCATTACTTATGTCTATTTTATAGTTTGTTCTTAGTGTTTTAGGTTGTTTTATTTTGAGTTTTTGTCATCTTTGTCTTAGTTTTCTTTATTTCATGTTTTTAGTCGTGTATTTTGTTTCTCATTATGTTTTATGGTTTTAGGAGCTAATTCAAGGAAATGGATGACGACCGAGTTAGACGAGCAAATGCATGGACTAGAGGAGAGAAGAGCAAAGCTGAGGACCTGGCGCACGCCAGGGATAGGTGGCGTATGCCAATGATGCACGAGGAGCGAACGACCACGAGCAAGATTGATGGATTGCGAATGACCAAGCATCTGAAGATCTGGCGTACGCCAGGCACAGTAGGCGTACGCCAGACCAGACAGTGACACTACCAGCCACTTGCCTCTTTGAGTGGAAAACATTGGATGGGGCCATGCACTCAGGATTTTTGGCCTTCTTGTGACCTTGGCAGACCATTATGGTGCAGAGGTGGATAGTTGTTAGGATATTAAGTTAGTTTACATTTGTTTGACTTTGGACTTTTGTTTTTATGCAAATAATGAACATTAGTGTAGAATAGACAAGTGTGAGTAAGAGAGAGAGGAAGAGAACGAACTTGGACCAGCTTTTCTGTGAAGAACTTGAGGAAAAGTTGAGGATCACCTTGTAACACTTTCTTATCTTGTACTCTTCGTTTTGTTAAATAATGCTTAATATGTTCATGTTTTTGATTATATTGTTCTTTGCAAGCATGTGTGAGTAGTTGATCTTTGAGTTTGGTGGCTTAAAGCCACTACTTAGTCATGGTTTAGAGGGTTAAAAACATGATGAACATGTCAAACTAACGAACTTCATGCCATGCTAAACTTGTTTGTTCACCAAGGTTAGAAGTTAGTTTAAACTTGAAACTGAGAGGAGATAGTTTAAATGGAAAGGTTAGTTAGATAAGTTGCTGGTTTGAGTTGCTAATACTCTTACTCAGTGATTTATTTTCCTTAAAGTGATGCATATAGTTGGTTCTTTGCTGTGCTTGGTTGGTTTTTGGGGTCGAGAGAACATCTTATCATTCTAAGCATGGTAAAGAAGCAATTTAGGCCTTTCTAGCACGAGAGTGTAGTTTGGTTGATTTCGAAACACTAGGACCATGTTATGTACTTAGTAAACCTTCTGAATTCGATGATTATTGTGGTTTTAAGTTCACTTTGCTCATTTGTGCAATATAAGTTGTTAAGAATCTGTTTTGAATACCAAACCTTCAAGTAACAAGGTTCATAATTTGTTAGAGTAGTAAACCATATTAGAACGAAAGTTTCCATCAAATCACTTCATAATTTGATCTTAGACAAGTTCCAAAACCAAGTTGAAGCTTTAAACTCGGTCCTTATGGGATGATATTCCCTTACTTACTCATTTGTGCAACTCTGCTAGAAGAACTGCTGTGTTGGCGCACGCCAGAAATAGGTGGCGTACGCCAACTTGTGCCATCCGAGGCAAAAACTCTCACGCCAGAAGAGTTGGCGTACTCTAACTCTTAAGAAAACGTATCAACTAGCGCACGCCAGGAACTTCTGGCGTACGCCAGGTTGACCAGACAGACGACCTGTCGTCTAGAGAAACAGCAGAAAACTTAAGAAAAAAAGCAGACCCTCTCGTTTGGGAGGCTTGAGGAACAACTACCACCAAACTTTATATTCGTAATTCCTGACGTGCACTCAAGGGAGTAGAAGTGTTAAGGACTACACGTCAGAATTCATGAGATTAGCTGCAAGGAATGATGTGGAAGAAAATGAAGACCAGATGATTACACGTTTTATAGAGGGTCTTCACTATGAGATCAAGTCACGGATGGAGTTTGACACGTTTTTGTTTTTCAACAATGCGTGTTCTAAGGCGAGGAAGATCGGGGCTGCCCTGAAGAGGAAGAAGACGTCCCTAGCATGATTTTCAGGTCTTAGTGGCACGTCAAATAGGGGAGGAACGAAGAAGAATATGGCACCAGCCTCGGAAGCAAGGCCACCTCTAAAGAAGATTACACCTGAGGCCTTACAAGCGAAGGGCAAGGCCCCTGCGGCTCCTTCAGGCCTGCGTTGCTTCAAGTGCAACGAGTTTGGACATAAATCTAGTGAATGTCCAAGGAGAAAGTTCGTGCAATTATGTAACAAGGAAGTTGAAGATCAGGAGGAGGCACTTCTTTGTGCACCTGTAGATGAAAGCGAGGGTGAAATTCTTGAGGAATCAGAAGGAGAGGAGGAGTATTGCAGTGTGATACAAAAGTTTGCCTTGGCCGCAGAGAAAAAAGATTTGTCCCAGAGGCACAATCTCTTTTAGACTCGTTGCCATATTGGCAATGAAGTTTGCGACATGATTGTGGATGGAGACAGCAAGGAAAACTTTATTAGCTCCAAGACGGTCGAAAGACTTGGATTACAAGTCACACCCCATCCGTAACCCTACTCAATCAGATGGATCCAGGCTGGAGGAGGCGTGAAGGTGAATTCGCGATGCAAGGTCCTCTTTCAATAGGAAAATTCTCGGATGAAGTCATGTGCGACGTGATCAATTTGGACGCTTGCCATATCCTTCTAGGAAGGCCTTGGGAATTTGATAACAAGGTTGTTCACCAGGGTGAAGAAAATACTTATGTGGTGAACAAGGAAGGGAGGAAGTTCACCCTGCTACCCTTGAAGCCGAAGAATTCCAAGTTGCACTCAAATAGTACCATGCAAGTGGTAACATTGATTAAATCCGAGAAGGAAGTGCAAGTCGCCATGAAGGAGTTAGGATGATACCATATGTTGGTATTGGGTATAGAAGGCAAAAGACCTCAAGCACTAGAATACCCCATGGAGATTACTAAGCTCCTACAAGAATTTGGAGACGTGTTCCCCGAGGACCTTCCTCATGGTCTACCTCCGATCAGGGACGTGCAACACCAAATTGATCTTATCCCAGGAGCATCCTTACTAAGCCTGCCTCACTATAAGATGAGCTCGCAGGAGCACCAAATTTTGAAGGATCAGGTACAAGAGTTATTTGATCGGGGTCACGTTCAAGAAAGTTTGAGTCATTGTGGAGTTCTTGCACTACTGATTCCCAAAAAGGACGGAACATGGCGAATGTGCATCGATAGTCGGGAAATAAACAAGATCACGGTGGGATATAGGTTCCCCATTCCAAGACTAAAAGACATGTTGGACAACCTGAGTGGAGCTACAATCTTCTCAAAGATCGACCTGAAGAGTGGCTACCACCAAATTCGTATAAGGCTGGAGGACAAGTGGAAGACCGCTTTCAAGACCAAGGAAGGCCTCTACGAATGGCTGGTCTTGCCTTTCGGCCTCACCAACGCCCCAAGCACTTTCATGAGATTAATGCATCGGGTACTACGTCCTCTCCTGGACAAATTTGTTGTTGTATATTTCGATGATATCCTGATATTTAGCAAGACCAAGGAGGAGCATGTCTTGCATTTGAGAAAAGTGCTCAAGTTGTTGAGAGAAAACAAACTCTATGACCTCTCATCTGAAGAAATGTACATTTTGGCAAGAGAGCTTGTTATTCTTGGGGTTTGTAGTGGGCAAAGATGGAGTACGTGTTGATCAGGAGAAGGTAGAAGCTATTCGGTCTTGGCCACAGCCCACGAGTGTGAAGGAAGTGCCAAGCTTTTTGGGCTTAGCATCCTTTTACCGGAGGTTCATACGGGGATTCAACATGATCGCCGCACTTATGACCTCTCTTTTGAAGAAAAATGTGCCTTTCGTGTGGAGCAAGGAATCTGATCAATCCTTTCGGACTCTCAAAGAATCCCTCAGCTCCGCACCTGTGTTAGCACTCCCGGACTTTAGCAGACTTTTTAAAGTGGATGTTGACGCCTCAAGAGTGGGGATTGGAGCTGTCCTTTCCCAAGAAAAGAGACCAGTGGCCTATTTTAGCGAGAAATTAAGTGCTCCGCGACAACTTTGGACGACCTATGAAAAAGAATTCTACGCGGTCGTTCGTGCCCTAAAGACCTGGGAGCATTACCTCATTGGTAAGGAATTCATTTTATTTACAGATCATAGAGCCTTGAAATTCCTTAATGATTAGTCCAAGTTATCGAATCACATGCATGCATGTTGGGTCACATACCTGCAAAAATTCCCTTTTCGCATCATGCATAAGAATGGTACATTTAATGTGGTGGCTGACGCATTAAGTAGGAGGTCGATGCTTTTGACTGAGTTAAAGGGAGAAATTGTTGCTTTTGAAA
>SOPF01022483.1:0-21949 GCA_012979155.1 Hypericum perforatum
TGATTATTTTGCTCCGTTGAAATATAATAGGAGGGCACACAATTGGGAGATCACACTGCACATCCATCACCACCAGGCTATATAACTTCAGTACAACAAAAGCTCAGGACCCAGCACTGGACCCCTCCTACGCTAGGACGCTCAAGCAACAATGTCCCCCGAACAGCAACCCAAGCCTGGTCGTTCCGATGGACCCTCGGAGCCCATCCTCGTTCGACTCAGGCTATTACAAGAATGTCCTCGCCAACAAGGGTTTGTTCACTTCGGACCAGTCTCTATTGGCGAGTCCGTCAACCGCATCCCTGGTGAAACAGAACGCCTTCAACCAGGTCCAGTGGAAGAGGAAGTTCGCTGATGCTATGGTGAAAATGGGACAGGTTGGCGCCGGTAATGGCGGTGAGATTCGCGCCAATTGTCGGGTCATTAACGGCTAATAGCGACCCGCCGTGTTAACCAGGGGATTTGCATCAGTGACAAAGTATCAACTGTGTGTGATTCATTTGCTTTCCTGTGGAACTTTTTAATTTAAAGCCCATTTAGGGGACTAGCGTGTACTGTTTTTAATTTCAGCAAGACATCATCATTCATCATTGTGTTACCTATTAAACATTTCCACATTAATTGGTTTGTATCAACTTACGGAAGTCTTCTTAAAAAATAGTACGAAAGTGGCAACTGGAAAAACAATATTTTTTTGTGGAAAAAGAAGTAAAACAGGTAATTGGAAGGAGTAAGCAACAATTTTTCCGACAAAACTCAAGAAGCAACAGAGGTGGTCTCAGGTTCAAAGCATGGATAACATAGCCACATAATGATTGATGCTTCGACAACGGGCAACATTAATCTATGTCCCATAAATTCATCAAAGGAAAGCGAAGATCACAAGCAAAAGCAAAGAGCTTATGTAGTAAGCTCCATGATAGCACTAACAATGTCTCCGCTGTTGGTCTTAAGAGCCTTGACAGCCTTGGTCCTCGTAACGCCCGCCTGTGTCATAACAAGATCAATGTCCCGGGGCTCAATACCAGTCTCATCGACTTCTTCCTCCTCTTCATCAGCTTGTGCCGCAGCAGCTGCGGAGATGTCGGATTTGGGTAAAACAGAAGCCATATCTGGCATCCTGAATTGCTGGGCAGCCTGCGTCTGCAGCTGGGAGCTCAGATCTTCAATCTTGGCCTCCCCGAATATGACATAAGTTTCAGAATTCGGGCTCTTGAAAACATCAGGTTTTGAGATAAAAAATAGGATCTGCAGTAGACGATGTGGATGGTAAGCATTTTTTTTTCATAACAGAAATAGATGGAACACAATTTGAGAAAGCTTACGTTCTTTGTTCTCTTGATAGTCACCCTGCTAACACCAGTCACAGGTTTCATGCCCAGCTTCAACATTGCCTTGCGGCTCTTCTTTTCACTTCTGCTCTGCTTTGAGCTCCCATTGGCACCTGCATCAGCAATCAGCATACAAAATAAACTTTAAAAACAAAGCAATTAAACCATTTCCCAAGCTATGACAAACCACACTGTTAAAACGCAAAAACCAAACTTGCAGGCTTCAAATATCTCAGGGTATGTGTAATGCGGTTCAAGTTAACGGAGGGTGAGGGTGCAAAAAAACACATTTCTAGCCAACGAAGACCACTCCAGCCCGTAACTAGCGAACTTGTTCACAGACAACTACCGCCAAAAACCGTTCTTTACAGCCCCAAACACGGAATCCATCCATTCAAGCAACTACAACTTATAATTAACACACATACCACAGCCTCAACGACATGGAAGCAACAACAACTTTAAGACGTCTCGTGCCTTTCGAGTACACCAATTAGTCAACACCATAAAAATTAACAAAAGGGAAAGAAAGCAACCCTAATGTCCGTTTTCTAAAGTAAACCCTAATACAAAGGTGGGGGAAAACCCTAGATTTGGTATTCACTTGTCAAAAATCGAAAATTTAAAGGAAAAAAAAAAGCGAAAAGATTTGGGAATAAGAAAGTAACCGAGGGTTCCATCGTCCTTATCGTCGTCCTCGTCATCTTCATCTTCCTCATCGTCGTCTTCATCGTCATCCTTCGCGTCCTCGACGACCGGCTCATCTCCCTATTTCAATTTTTTTTAATAATTAAAAAATAAAGAGAAAATGAAAATGGCTAGAGAGAGGAGGGGGAAAGGAGAGAGGACCAGAAGCTTTTGCTTGAGCTCCTCGGTGAGGACCTGCTCGACCTCGGCGGCGGCGGGGGCGGTGGGCTCGGTCTCGACGGCGGCGGGAGACATGGTGGCTTCTTGGGGGGTATTATAGTCTTTATACAATTTTCTGTGGGTTTGAGGATAATGGGAAGTGAAAGTGAAGTGCGCGTTAGGGATTAGGCTGATGTGATATGAAGGGCTCCGAAGTGTTTTGAATGTACTGGGCTTTCAGGCCCATTTATTTGGGCCATACTCCGGGACGACGCTCAGTACATCCTCGTACTAATTATTTAAAGGAAAAAAAGTCTCATGGTTTCACATTCAGAATTTAGGCATTTGAGAATTTAGTCCCTTGTGTTTTATAAAAAAATTCGACAGTTCCAGGACAGCAGTATGTGCGTTAGGGGTTGAAACCATAGTTTTCAATACCGTTTCAGAGGTCATGCTAGTTTTTATCTGAAATTCGGTAACACCGATATTACATGTTGAACCGGTGATAGAACCAAAAAAATTTTGACATAGTTTCACCATATATATACATATAGAAAAATTAATAACTTCAAAGTACATTCCAAATAACATAAGTTCATTACAAATAACCTCATTCCAAATAACATCAATACATCTAAAAACAACATAAATACATGTTTTATTAAGTCATTATTCAAACCAAAATTATATTAATACAACCAAAATTACTTAAATATATGTGTACATAAGTTTTTTCAATTATATAATTTATCTCAATTACATAATTTTTTTTTTGGTGAAATCTCAATTACATAATTCAAACAACATATATGGTACAAATATTTTTTTTTTAATTTTTCCTAAATATTTTTATAAATAAAATATTATAAAATTATTAAAATAAATAAAATATCTAAAATGATAACCCAAATGAAACAAAATAATTTTCTAACATTAAATTAAATATTTTATTTATCCAATAAATTAAATTATTCTTAATATTCCTAATTTACATATTACATATATTTAATCATAATAAATAATCAATAAGTTGTTGTGGTAAAATGGTAAAAGTCTCTCTCTCTCTCCACCTCCTTACTCAAGTTCAATTCCCACCTCCACTATTTCAAAAAATTTACAAAAAAATTAAATGTGGACAGTTTTGGTCCAACCGGAAATTTTTGGTTCAACTATACCACAATTTTGGCCGGTTGAACCGAAAATTGTCCGATAATTCCAATCCCCGATTGTACGTATTTTTTCATGCCAGGTTCTCCTTTGGAAACCCAGTTCGACTAGTCGAACCACCGGTCGAATTGCGAGATTGAAAACTATGGTTGAAACATTGAGAATTTCTTTCAAGAATTTGGATTATATACCTTTTATTTAATTAGAAAAACTCTTTCAATTAGTTTAAATTTAAGTAATTTGTTGTTTTAAACTAGTACAACTCTAAATAACAAAAATATAAATGATCATGGATTTAAAATTTATAAAAATTGATTGATTATGATTTTTTATTATTAGAAAGAAGTAATTAGTAAAAGAATATGCGTGACATTTTTTTTTGTTAAAGCGTGATAGCTTTTTTCAAGTATTAAAATCGCATGTATGATATTTGTTTTTTTAAGATATACGTTATATTACTCCAAGAAAAAAAATTATAATGAGTACCAACAGTACAAATCACCAAAATGACAAGAACGAAGAGAGTTCGCCAAAAGAAACACCTAAGAATGTGAGAGTTCGCCTACATGTATGATATCTGTTAGGAAATAAATAATATATATACACACAATAGTTTTCAAAATATAATGCACGCACCTGTAAAATATATAACAAACTTGAGTTCAATTCTGTTGGATTATATATGCATAATTAACAAATAATTACGCAAATAATCACATGCACAATTAATCACAAATTAAGGCAATTAAAATACAATTACCTCTTGTAGCGTGTGCATACGAGGTCCAGGAACGTTGTTGGTGAGTTGTCGGTCGAATCTCGATTACGAATTCTCGGATAGAAGGACTAATTCCCACGAATGTCCTTAATTGTTTATCTCTCGAATTGACAGTACTGAACCGTAATTTTGTTTTTCTGAGTGTTATTCTTGGTGGCTCGTTCTGAAATGGTCACAAGGGGTTTTCTTTTTATAGGGAAAAAATCCCAAGACAACTTTACCTAATTTCCAACCAAATAATTCTTTTTACTAATTTAATCCAACTTTTCTTTTTACCTAAATTTGTATTTAGTGAAGGTGGAAAGTTAATTTGGCAAGGTGAAAAGTAAAAATTGGATTTTTATGGAGGTGAAAAGTTAATTGAATTATTGAGACTATTTGGTAAATAGACCATTTTGGGCCAGATTTGGTTTCGGGCCAAATGGCCCTTTGGGCCTAACAATCTCTCACTCATTCACTGTTGATCACAATCAACAATGGATGCAATTTGGGCCAAAAACCTAAAAATAACACTCATTTATCATCGACCACAGTCGACAATGTACAGATAACAATTTATAGGATTTCGTGCGACCAGCACACGTCGAGTACGTTGAGCAATTCCAACATCTTCATTAGCTGCTAACCAATTGCCATACGTAATGGCAAGAAAAACATACGAGTAGCAAAACCCTTCAACTATTCACAAAATGTGAGATATCTGTCTAATTCTATAGCTCGGGTCGATCAAAATGTCAGGGTTTGTGGGTCCATTACTAGAAGATTCGTCCGACGACGTCGACCAGGAGGAGGAGGAGATTGGAGTTGCCGCTTTCTTGATCATTGCTTTAGAATATGTTTCTTCGTATTGAATTTAAAACTCGAGTTACATATAGTTCCAATTTTCTTAATTGACATACTAGATATTTCATGATTAATCTTTACATATTCGTTATTATTTATTTAAATTTATATATAAGATTAATATTTTATTTTTAAAATTTATCAAAAATGTTTGGGTCGGAACTCGCAGACCATATAGATTGTGAGAGAAACGATATGGGTCCAATAATAAAAATTTGCAAAGATCGAAGATACCTCATAGATTCAAATTTCCAAACTATGTATGAGTGGAGTTCTACCAACAACTTATCATACTCATCCCAATCCCTATTATTGACATTTATGTACTAGGAGAGGAAACATGTCCTACAGCAACTTAGTCAAGTGGCATTTCGGACAAATATTCTGCAGGAACTTGAAAAACACCATAATATGATACATACATAGATCAATGAGGACCTGCAGCACAGAATAACACAAGACATTAACGTGCGGTTCTATCATCTCTGCGTATGCATCAAATCAAAGAACACAGAATGTACCTAAATTAAGCTATCATTGGATAAAAGACAAAAACAAGTAACCAACTGGTGTGCCAAGGTTAGCTGGCAGTCTAAATGAGGGTTTTTACAGCTTGCGCAGGCGACAGATGATAGTTCTGCAGATCAACCTGAATTAGAATTATATCTGGTTACGAAGAAGATATGTGCAACAAGCTGCACAAAGTATCACACCCGAATCTTGCAACATCAACACCAGGAAGTGACTCCAAAAATCTTGAGCTTCAAATCCATCGGAGATTCATGAAGCTTCACGGAAGGCTTGAAGTCCGAACAACATTCTCACACAGATTAATCAACAACAGCTTAAGCAAACCCATCCTTCACAATCTTCAAATGCTCGAACAACGTTTCTCCACAGATCAATCACCAACAGATAAGCAAGCCCATCTTTAAAAATCTTCCAAAGCTCAAAAATATTTGTTCAATGCGTACCCTATCAGCCCCAACAGAATCATAATTACCCCATATGAACTCCACAACAAGATCAAACCTGCACCCATTCAAGCTCACGCTTTACATACTCAGACCTACCCTTATTCCCCAAAAGCTACAGAAGGCTTTAAAAGAGTGATATGGTGAAAACCTCATAACGACACTCATCCACAACGCACTAACTGTCCAATGAGGAAATCATACCCAACAAAACCACTCTCCAAAACATCGTGTGCACCACCATACCAACAGCTTGTTGTGCACTTATCCCCACTTACCTTTCCTAGCAACACCCTGCTCAAGAAAACCACTCTCCAAAACATCGGGTGCACCACCATACCAACAGCTTCTTGTGCACTTATCCCCACTTACCTTTCCCAGCAACACCCTGCTCAAGAAATACTGCTCCGTAGCCTTCTTACCATCAATATCAATACCTTCCACGTCAAAACCTACCAAAATCCACCGAACTGCCCTCAATCTTCCTGCTTCCAACCATCCAAACAGAGGAACTAACAACCTGGTCGGAGAGGGGTCCTTGAGGGTTAGCTCAACCCACATTCTCATCCTCCTCTACACACATTGAAAGCATCTCAATCTAGCGGATGTCATAAAGAGGAGGTCGTTAAATTGCAATAATTTTTAGTTTCAAATTAAAACGCCCTTGCAAGCAAAGGGATGCAATTAAGAGAGATCTCAACATTTTGAGTCCAGGTAATGTAACGTGTAGATAGCAGAAAGTAGGTCTCGTTGATGAAATTTTATAATTCAGAGAGATGCTATTCCAAGAACTTTAGCAACGAACAATAGCATCCCAGGAGGAAAGACCTAGAATCTAGTCTAGCCCGTCTCTGGCCGTCTAAAACCACCAAACTCTAAACAAACCTACCACAATATATTCACTGGCTTCTAGCCAATTGCCAACTAGTAAAACCTTCAACTACTCACAAAACGTGAGCTGCCCTGCCTAGTTACTAAGCACAAAAAAAATGGCAAGACACGCATGGAACGAGGAGTACTGGAATCGGGTCGATCAAGGAGATTCATCAGCTAGCGACTTCGCTAGAGTTCCTTTTTTCTGAGCCCTTAGGAACCTCCAAAAACTGTTCTTCTCAGAAGCATTGCAATGAGAAGAAGATGTCCATTCCGCACACGGAGCAGCAACATCGCACACATAACAGTAACACTGTTACAACAGAACATAAATATTATTCATCACATTATCAATATATAGCTAGAAACAACAAATGATCCCAGTTTCCTTACCAGCTCGCAATATTTTTCGTGCGCAATTTTGTCGAACGGGTACTTGACACACAAGTTCCTAGAGTGTGGGTAATCTCTACAAGCCACCTAAAAACCAAAAAAGGGAATAAACAACAAACGAACGGAGCAATAAAGAAACAAATAGAAACCCGACCTGGCCCTTCTCGGCGACGACAGAGAGTTCGTCTCCGTCCCCGAGTTGGGTGACAGAGAGGTCGTTGATCTTGGAGTTCAGAGTTTCGAGAGGGTCTTCGAAGTCGAGGATGAAGCAATCGTACTTGTTCTCCACCTCCTTCATATCCGCGCCCTTCTTCTTCAAGCAGAACACCGGCATTAGTGGGGTCTCCGCCTCTCCGGTAGAAGAAGAATCATCCTCCGACGAAGACGACAATAAGATTGGAGTTGAACTGCTCATCGTAGTTTAGAGGCTTCTAGGGTTTGCGAAGGAGCCCTAATTTGTTTTTTGAGTTCCAATGGGAAAAAGTGACCGTTGGGTTTTCGAGTTCTCTGTTCTGTGCGCGTGTCAGGGTTATTAACGGCGTCGTGTTTTCAAATTTTAAGGACTGTTTGGACTTTGGATGTCTCTTGGGCCACGCCTCGTGTTAGGGGTTATTCTCATTGTTTTTAAATTGGCGGTCCGACCGGCGGTCCGACCGGTCGGACCGCGAATCGGCCACTTAACCAGTCAGAAACTGATAATCCGACCAAGTACCTTACTAACCGGGCGATTTTTGGGATTTTCCGGTCTGACCGGCTGGTCTGACCGGAAACCGGGGGTGGTTTGACCGGAAAATATTAAAAAAATATTATTTTTTAAAAAAAATAACTTTTTTTAAAAATAGAATTTTTTTAATAAAAAAATTGAATTTTTCTTAAAAAAAAAATTGGTCTGACCGGCCATTCGACCAGTCGGACCGGTCTGACCGGAGATCGACCAGCCCACCAGTCCGATCTCCAGTCCGATTTTGAAAACTATGGTTATTCTACCTTGTTGTTGAATTTGATTTGTAAATTAGTTCGATTTAATTTTATTTGATTTATTAAAAATGTAATTCAATTAGATAATAATTTGATTCATCATTATTTTTCAAATTAATCATGATAAAATTGAATACAGATTAAAAAATTTATAATTCGCCAAATAAGAAAATCCAATTCAAATTAAAATTTGAGAATTAAATTTGAGGTGAATTGGTATTAAATTCTATTCAAATTATATATATAACTTCAGAAAAATAAAAAATGGTAGGAACCGCTAGTGGCAAATCGGAAAACTGGGGCAGCCGGGAAAGGAAAAAAAAAGGCAAATTACTTCTTAGTCCCTGATCTTAATCAAATTCTCCTATCGGGTCCCTCCTTTCTCATAAATAATTTATTCGTCCCTGTATTTTGAAAAAATATTGGCCTCGGTTCTCTGGTTGACTTCAACACCCATTTTTTCATTTTTTTGTCATGTGAAATGACTATTTTATCCTTCACAAAAAGACAAAAATAAGATAAAATTTGTCATTTTGTGAAGGGTAAAATAGTCATTTCACATGACAAAAAATGAAAAACGGGTGTTGAAGTCATCTAGGGACCCGAGGCCAATATTTTTTCAAAATATAGGGACGGCTAAATAATTTTTCAAAAAATAGGGACCCGATAGGAGATTGTAATTAAGACTAGGGACTGAGGAGTAATTTGCCCCAAAAAAAAGTGGCCCTGAAAGAGGAAAATTTGTTTTGAAGGGGTAGCATTGACATTTGCGCTTACATCACCAAATGATTATGTCAGAGCCTCTATTAGACTAGCCACTAAAGGGAAGACGTGTGTCTTCCCAGTGCCATGTAATGGCGAGCTGTCGTGCCACACTGACACACGTAGCACCCATACCACGTTGGTACTATGGCCGATGTGGCTCGTCCTGATTGGACTACGTCGACGGGTTTGGCCTAATAAGTTTTTTTTTATTTTTTTAAATTAAAAAAACCAAAAAATTGTAAAAATTAATTTTACCATTTGACACATTTTTGTTCGAACAAATTTTTTATAATATTTTTCGTAATTGTAAAAAAAATTGTGTCTAATTGATATGACTTTTAGGGTTAAAAAATTGCGTGGTCTAGAATGGTTTGAAAATTCTATAAATAAAAACCAATCTTATATCAATTTTTTACACCAATTCACAAACTGCTCTCTTTATCTTTCAATTAGTTCTGATACTCTTTAAAGAAAAATTCTATATATGGATCCAAATAATTCAGGTTTTCCAAGTTCTGATTTTAATTCAGAACTTCGATATAGTTCAAACTCTAGTTGTAGTTATTTGTTGGTCAATTTTGTGAATCAATGGCAAACTAAAACTGAAGTAGATTTTTGAGTTCCAGAGGTCATTATTCAAAGAAGGCATGCCAATCGTGTTGCACAGGAGAACTAATCTCCTACACAAAGGCATACTATCAATAAGGATCGGGAAGTTGGTGATGAACACTTGGTGAATGACTATTTTGCCAACGCACTAACATATAGAGATGATATAGTCTGACGTTAGTTTTGCATGTAAAGACATCTTCTTCAAAATAGTAGGGGGTTGAGTGTCGTTGATCCATTTTTTCTAACAATGCTACAAGGAGACTCGTGCTATCAACATTACAGAAATATAAGGCACCAATGAGGATTCTCATCTCTGGGACAGCTGCTAATTCTATGGACAAATATGTGAGGATCAGTAAAACTACAATAAGGAAAGCTCTATATAAATTTGTAGAAGGCATCACATTTTGCTTCGGTATAGAGTATCTCAGAAGCCCAATGAACAAGATCTAGCTCGTCTGCTCTATTTATCTGAACAATGTGGATTCCCAGGTATGATAGGTAGTATCAATTACATGCACTAGGAATGGAAGAATTGTCCAATCGCCTAGAGTGGACAATATGCGAGAAAAAGTGGATTGCCAATAATCATATTAGAACAGATTACTTCATATAACCTATGAATATGGTACACTTTCTTTGGAATATCAGGTACCTATAATGATATCAATATATTACAAAGATCTCATATTTTACTAATAAGTTAGAAGGTCGGACACCCAAAGTGAGCTACTTCATCAACGAAACACATAGAGAGTTGCCATATTATCTCACACTGGATATATCCATAATGGGCTACCTTTGTGAAGTCAATAGCAGTTTTGTCTACCATGAAACTCAAGATGTTCATTAAACGTCAAGATGGATATAAAAAGGATATGGAAAGAGCATTTGGAGTTCTTCAAGCTTGTTTTGCATTCATTAAAAATGCATGTCTTCTGTAAGACTAGGAGTTTATTAGAAAAGTTATGCTAGCATGTATCATATTGCATAATATGATAATGGAGGATGAACAAGATGTATATGGCCTTTATTGTCCGGAAGAATTCCTCAATAATAGACCTAACAATAGCAGCATCTCCACAAACTATAAATACTCTACTCAATGCATTAGATCTTTATCAAACTTCCTGACTACTGATATACAAATGCATAATAGAGAAGCTCATATCGTTCTAAGAAAAGATTTGATTGAACATGTTTGGCAAAAAATTGGTTGTGGAGTTAATTAGGTAATTTCTAATTTTTTTTTATTTTTTAAAATTTGTAATTCATTGTGTAATTTATAATTATTTATAAATATATCCATTTCACAAAAATATTAAATTTTTCTAGTTCAAAATTAAATTTAGCATCTATGTATTTATTCAAAACCATATTCGAGTTTAATTCAGTTCAACCGTATTTCTGAAAAATCAGTGATAAAAAAACTGACATTAACCAGTGGCACGACACTATAATAGCAACATGATATTGGACTCAAAACTTGAGTGTCGTGCCACTGGTCCGCAACAGCTTTTTTGAGACATGAGTTTTTGAAAATATAGCTAACGTATTAAAACTGGAATATGATTTCGAATAAATTTCAAGACGTTAAATTTAATTTGAACTAAAAAATGTATCATTTTGTGAAATAGGAATATTTACAAACAATTATAAATTACATAATGAACTAAGAAATTCAAAAAATTACAGAAAGTTACAATTACATAATGAACTACCACTACCAAATTTTTGTCTAGATTACACAATTAAAATTTTTTATATTTCTCTGAAAATTTTAATATAAAAAATTTTATTAAATTTTTAATTTTTTTTATAAAAATAAGATGATTGGTCTAAGCCTGGTGACGTAGCCCAATTAGAGCGAGCCACGTCAGTTGTGGAGCTACCCTGACGCGATGACATGGAACGTCGTGCTGACATGTAGGGACATCATGCGTGTTAGTATGGCTCGGTAACTTGCCTAATGGCGAGCCGTCATGTGGCACACGGAGAGCGCGCACCCTCCGCTTAGTGGGTGGTCTTAGTGTCAAGAGCAAATTATTGTTTTTTTATATATTTCTTTTACCGTTTAATGCTTAGGATATATTTTTTTTTTACTATTTGATTTTAATTTTTTTACAAAATTTTAAATTATTTTCAAAGTTTATAGATATCACCTTTTATTTTTTAAATTTTACTCATTTTAATCTCAATTCTCTATTTTTCTTATTAAAATTTTGAGATATATACTTTCTTTCTGAAGTTTACTAATTAATATATTAGTCATACTTATCATATTATTTTTCATATTATATATAATTATATCATCAAGTATAGTAAATAAGGGCAAAAAAATGTGTGAAACATTAGAATTCTATTGAAAGATTTTCTACAAATTTTTACTTATCCTATTTAGCAAGAAATTATGAACATTTATGATGCATGTTAACCTAAAAATGTTGATTCAATATTCAACAATATTCCAAAAAAATTACAAGATCACGTTCAACACTTTTGAAATATTTCACAAAAAATTTAACTGAAGAACCAAATTGTTTTGTAACAATATGACTTCAAAACTAAGAATGAATATTGTACTTATACTACTTATTTATTATCTTAAGGTCCACACAAAGATAGTGTAAAAAAAAATTCAAATTCAGTTATCTAATAAACCACGAAATCCTAAATTTTAGACAACTTAATTTTGTATATTAAGTACAAATCCAAATTTTAATTTATTTTTTATCTCAAAAAAGGCTAAACACTTATTCCCAATTTTTTTTATTATATATTAAATATTTAAAATTATTTGAATGTGATTCAAATTCAAAATTTTAATTTGTATTTTATATTATCCAAGTGAATTAAATATAATTTAGTGTTCTGAGAAATTGAAATTTTAATTAATTCGTTCAAATTCGAGTTATCACCTGTCTACTAACACCGAGCATCGTGTTTTTTTTAGTAAGATTGTACGGCAATCAAAATGTCTTGCTTAGTGTTCAATCAGGGCCACTTTAACCACTCCATTGATGTTCAAAAGATCATTATGAGGAACCTAGAAAATGCACGATTGGAGGAAAGATGGCACGACAGCAATTATAGTTGTTGAATTCCGACTTCCAAGTTAGAAATCTTTTGAAATAAATCCTTGTATCTAGAGGAAACTAGAAAAACTCGAGCCCTCTCGGAAAATAAAAAGTAATTTTGATTCGTCGGTACTGTCGTGCTTTCTTTCCCATTCTTCATATAACAGTGATTAAAATTAGTATTGAGAAAACTATATCTAGGAAAGGTGTCATTGAGAAAATAGTATTCATAACGTAAGGGACTAAAAAAAAGTAAAAAACTATGGATTTTTTATTTTTATGGTGTTACTATTCACCTAAAATTACAAAAATGGTGTCCCACCTTCAAAATTTCAGAAATGGTGTTTGGCAGGTTTTTTTTTGGTCTATCGAACCAATAGACGGGTTTTTTACCCGTCTATTGCCATAGACGGATATTTTAACCGTCTAAATATAGACGGGTTTTTTACCCGTCTAAATGATAAAGGCAAAATTTTTATCCGTCTATAGAACCAATAGACGGGAAAAAAAGCCGTCTATCGGTTATCCAGACATCCCGGGTCTGGCAATCTGAATGAACCGCCGTGAAGGGCGTCTGGAGATTTCTTATCTACCAATAGACGGGAAAAATACCCGTCTATTGGTTACCCGACATCGTAATCTCGGACAACGGTCCCGGAGCAACCGTGAGATTTCCTGATCTACCCATAGACGGGTTTTTTGTCCGTCTAAACAATAGACGGGTTTTTTACCCGTCTACTGGTCAAGTTTATGACTATAAATACCAACGTAGTCAGCTGAATTTCCTCACCAAAAACTCGAAAATTCACCAAAATCCGAGATTGCCGAGCGTCCGAAAATTCCTCAGGAGCGAGGGAGTTGAAGCTTCTAGCGAAGGTAAAACTATGTCCATTTTGTTATTTTACATAATTAGTTATGAATTATTCGTAATCGTTATTATGAATTTTCGTAATAATTGTTGAATATTGTTGTTATATTAGTGATGATTGGTTGTTGATTCTGTAAATGTTTTATTGTAGGTGTTGTGAATTAGTTGTTGATTATATGAATTAGGATTTGTATGCTAGTTATAACCGATATTTTTGTTGAGAAGAATTGCATAATTGTTTATTGAATGATGGATTATGATTTATATGCTAGTTATGACTGTTGATTGTTATGTATTACGTCTTATATGCGTGGAATGTTATTATATTAGTGATAATTATCAGATAATTTTATCAGTCGTTGAACCGATGCTTGAAGTTTTATTTGAACACTTTTTCTATTAAATTTTTGATGTAGATCTACTATATTAGAATGTCTCGGAGAACTGTACGGATTGTACTGAAATACGATGGAGAAATTAAGAATAATAGGCAAAATGGTTTTGAGTACGAAGGAGGATTTGAAGTGAGATTGAAATTTCATGAAGATATGTTAACGTACGAGAGGTTACGACGAAGAGTGGTTGAAAAAGTTTCATTTGCTGATAACGAAGAAATGAAATCTTTGATATTTAGATGTCCCGTAGCTCCAGGAAAATTTCGACAGATTACTATCGAAGAAGATGAAGATGTTGCGCAGATGTTACAGTACATGGTAAACATTTATGGGGTAGAGACTAGTGAAATTTCCCTAGAGCTAATTGTAGAGAAGAGCATATGTGAAGCGTGGAGCCAAATTCCAGTAGAAGAAAGCGAGTCGGACGAAGAAGCTGATGTAGGGCTAGACCCATGTACGCCGTATGCAACCACAAACTTAAACTCGGATTATGACGAAGAAGAAGAGGATGTAGAAGAAGAACAAGACGATGAGGAAGAAGAAGAGAATGACGAGGAAAGTGAAGAAGAAGAAAGAGGAGGATTTCAGCTAGAACGTGAAGAAGAATCACGTTGGTATGCACAGTTACCCGGTATTGAGCATGATGAACAAGCATCTATGACAGTATATGCTGATCAATGGGGATATGAAAATTATTCCAGCAGTTGTTCAGGGCTTTTGAGGGAAGGCAGTATGTGGAATACCAAAGAAGATGCTGTGCGGGATATTAAGGCTTACGCTATGCAGGAGGGTCGAGAGTACGTCGTTAAAGAAACAAGGCCCAATACTTATGCAGTTGAATGTAAGAAAAAAGTCAAGGATCAGTGCAACTGGAAGATACGTGTATCACAGGATGGAAGAGATGAGCTGTTTGGTTATTGGAAAATTGTGAAACACATCCACCCTCATACATGTGGTCGCCTTCGTAATACACTCGATCATCGCAAATCCCAATTATCAAATTAATCAACAAAATTCCAATGTAATCAACAAAATTCAAAAATTTTATCACTTTAATCATCAAAAATCTCAATTATCAAATTAATCAACAAAATTACAATTTAATCAACAAAATTCCAATTTTTCATCACATTAATCAACCAAAATTCAAATCATCACTTTAACCTAAACTATTTTTCCAGCAGTTTTCAAATTAACATTACAATTTATAATCAAAATTAATTACATTTAATATTAATTTAATGTATACCTAAAGGAGGGCGGGCCGCGGGTGGAGGAGGCCGCGGAGGAGGGAGGAGGCCACGGAGGGGAGGAGGCCGCGGCGGGGGAGGAGGCTGAGGAGAGGGAGGAGGGCCGCGGAAGGAAGCCGCGGATGGGGGAGGAGGCCGCGGGTGCTGGAGTCGCGGAGGAGGACGACGCCGTGGAGGAGAAAGGCCGCGGAGGAGGGGGACGGTCGCGGAAGAGGGAGGGGGAAGCCGGGCGAGGTTGCTGGAGGAGCTGTCGGCGGAGTTTAGGGTTCGGGCGAGGGGGAGCTCGTTTTTTATTCATCTATCGAACCAATAGACGGGTTTTTTTTCCGTCTACCAATAGACGGGTATTTTACCCGTCTATTGGTTCGATAGACGGAAATAAAATATTACCCTCAGAGATAGACGGTAAAAAAACCCGTCTATATTTAGACGGTTAAAAAATCCGTCTATGTCAATAGACGGGTAAAAAACCCGTCTATTGGTTCGATAGACCAAAAAAAAACCTGCCAAACACCATTTCTGAAATTTTGAAGGTGGGACACCGTTTTTGTAATTTTAGGTGAATAATAACACCATAAAAATAAAAAATCCAAAACTATGCATACAGAAGCCAGAGGAATGAGACCCATACACGAAAGCCCGATGGAAGGTGTTTACCGTTGACCAGTCAAGGCCCAGAGTCATCTGACAACTGTTGAACCAGAAAAAGAAAGGTGTCATTTTCAAGAGAAAAGAATAATAGAAAAACGTAGATGCCGGTCAACATTCGCAATCATAATTACCACACGATGAATGATTACGTTTTCACAAAAACATAGAGACTTGGTTCCAACAAGCAATCTGTAACAAAGGGACATAACTAAAAAATACATACAGGGCCGAGCGAGAAAATTTGAGGGTTGGAGACAATATTTTTTTAAGATTTAATTTTAAATTATAAATTAATTAATTTATTTGTGAGGTGAATTTTTAATTTCAATGAGAACATACATTAAAAAACATATTTAGTAGTCATACAAAATAAAAATTAAATAGAATCAATTGACCCCACACATTTATATGTGGCTCCTCCAGCCACTGCCACTGAATACATGTCTTACTTTTCTGGTCAAAATGTTGACAAATTCATTTGCTACTTTTCTTAGGTCACATTCCTTACGTAAGGCTACAAAAATTGCAATGTAAGATTTACAGAAGAATGAACGAAAATTACAGCAAATTGAAAAAAATGAAAAGTTAAAGTTTTTTTTTGCGGTAATGACAAAAAATGACATAAATTCATTGATAATTTCATTTGACTTTAATATAGAAAAAATATTTTATACATTTTGAATTGATAAATACTCAATTTTAAACTTTAAGCTAAAAATATAAATATCTCTTCTAAGATAACTTTCGTAAAACAATATATTTTTTATGTCCTAATGATATCATTTTATAGAGGTTTTTATGGATCATGTTTTAATAGTTTTTTTATTAATGAAATTTGAAATGAAAATTTATTAAACAAATCTAGTTATTTTTTCCAATTTTTATAAGTACAATTCCATATTTTTTTTGTAAAAATATGATATTTGGAGTCATATACTATCGAATTATATTTCTAGAATAGCTCACCTAATTATACCTTTACATTTACTTAATCCAAAATCCCCTAAATTTATTAAGTCCTTAACTTATGATATAATTGAAGATATTTGTATCTGAAGATGCATAATCCTAAAAACGTACTTGTTATATATTGCGTGTTCATATTTTTGATCTTTTTTCTAGTACGTAAAATTTAATTACTTCTCTAAAAATCCAAAAAGATTACACCAATTGTACATGAAGAACCTAGGAAACAAGAAAATTACTTAATAAAGATAAATGCATTATAATTTCACTACCACAGAAAGATAGTTGTGCAATATGCAGCAAGCAATAATCATTTCTGAAGTAGTCTTTGAGTTGAATCTTGGCTTTTCTCCAGAACCAATAATAGGAAAACGATTCTTTAACACTCCAAAAGCTCTTTCAACCGCAATACGTAATGATGAATGATGCAAGTTGAAAAGCTCTTGTGGAGTTGAAGGAGGGTAGTGATGTGAATACTCCTTTAGATGATAGCGTGTATTTCTATAGGGAGTAAGGAACCCTGACCTTAACATATATCCAGCATCAACTAGATAATATTTACCTATAAATGAAAAAATATTTTAGAAAAAGAGCTATTGGCATATCATACCTTGAGAAAATAGAAAAAGATCCATTAGCTAGTACCTTGAGGAACTATCAACTTATCTTCTCTTCTAAGTGCATCATCTAGAATTCGAGAATCTGATGCAAACCCCTCCCAACCCGGCAAGACATAGGTAAAACGTAAATCAAAAGTACAAGCAGCCAATACATTCATAGTAGGAACTAACTTCCTTCTACGATATCTCGAGACATCTTTGTTTTTCACCTTTACCCGAATATGAGTTCCATCGATTGCGCCCACACAATTCTAAAATTCAAAAGAAAATTTTATTAAAAATATAGGTTGAACCAGTTCGCAAATAGTAAACTAGACTAGAAAACCAATCTCAAAATATGGAGAAAATCTTCCTCCACTATATTTTATTTCGTAGGGAACACTTGTACCATCTGGTTGTACGAAAAATCGATCTTCAAGAGATATGATAGCTCTCAAGACTTGATGGAAGTGACGACTAACTGTCTCACTAGATCGCCGATACAATAGTGAAGATAATGAACATCTAGTACCATGTGCTAAAACATGGAGACATTTTGAAACTTGCTCTTCAACATAACTATACTGGTTATCTCTTATGAGACCAGTTCCTCTCAGCAACTCACAAAGGGTCTTAAATGCATTCGGGGACATACGCAAATTTTTACGACAAATCTGTTCATCCATTAACTCGTACATCACTTCTCGTCTTGCAAGTTCTCTTCTCCTTTTTGCAGGTGGAATCAACTCTCTCTCCACAACATCTTCTTTTTCATTGCTAACTATAATTCGAAGAAGGATACCAACTAAAGCTAAGTAATAACCTATCGAGGCGACTAAAAGTGCAATTAAATGCACTTCAACCATATTATGTCCTACAAAATATCAAACAATAATGACATGATAGATCAAGCAAAGCAAAAAATTGGCAATACTATCCAAGAAAAGAGACTAACCAAGGCATGATCTATTTGTATATCCACACACTAAAAAAATCAGAATTAACCATTTTATACAAAAACCAAAAATTCAAATCATTTAACCAAAATTAAGCACTACATGATCAATATTATTCATCCCTCATTTCAAAAGTGTCAAGGAGGGTTTCTAGGCTTTCTTCACAAACAAATCAGACGACAAGATTTATGAAACCAAAAAGAGGGTTCTTCTAGTCAAAATAGGAAGCTGATATAACAAACTGGATGTCCTTAAACAGGTGTTGGGTTAAATGAAAAAATATATATTATTCAAAGAGTTACTTAAAAATGAAACGCGGCTATATTATACTCTTAATATAACAAAAAACAATCTAAAGCCAACACTTCAGAACAATGTACTCTCATCACCGAGCAAAATTAGCCAAAAACTTGGAAACCAAGTGATCAGACAAAGAAAATAGAATTAGGACAAAAGGGAGGGAAAATAAATAATAAGAATAATTAGGAAGCGAGCCAACGAACCTGGAGGCAAATTTCGCAAGTGATATTTCCCTTTTCGCCACACCACCTCTGGATGCAATTCCTATGAGCAAACTGGAAAATGGAACCCAGAAAACAGAATTTAAACTTGTTATTAATTAATCAAAATAATAATTAATGGGTTTCCAAACAGTTCATTAATTCTATAATAAGTGTAACCATGCCCTGTTCATATCTGCTAGCAGAACCCAAATGTTAATCGAACCTAAACTACAACCCTAGCAAAAAAATCCCTAAATTAGAAACCCTAATTTATTTTAATATCTGGAAACCCTACCTAGAGAGCGGAGGTGATGCGACCGAGAGTTGGTCATGAAAACTAATTTCTACGTTCCAGCCTAAAACCCAAAGCCCTTAGCCCTAAAATCAAAAGCCCTTAACACCAAGATCCCTAAACTTATATCTGAGGTTGTCGGAGGTGAGCCACCTATTGCCGAAGCAACGAGTCGCCGGAGTTCAGCTCCATGTCGCTAGAGGTTAGTTTCATGTCGCCATTCCTTTTCTTCAATTTGGAGAAATTTGGAGTTAAAGGGAGAAAAGGGGAGAGTTAGAAAGGACTCTGTCGTGAGGGAAGTGTTAAAGGGAGAAAAGGGGAGAGTTAAAAAATGGGTAATTTTTATTTTTGGCTAGGGGTATAATTGGTATTTACGTACAATTCTGTTTTGGTCCCAACAATTCCGACCTCTTTTGAAAAAAATCAAAATCAGGAATTTGAGTCCGGAAAGGAATTCTTTTCCTTACCAAAAATGGTTCCAAACACACTCAATTTTTTAAAACTCAAGAAATGAATTCTTTTCCCTTCATTTTTTAGGTTTCCAAACAGGCTGTAAGGAAACCTGAAACCATATAAAAAAAAAACCATCAACAAATTCGATCTTTGTAATGAAAACTTTGTTACTTGATATTTCACTCACGAACATTTCGAAGTGAAACTAATTTTTACGAATTAAAATCTCCATGAGGTATTGAGAGAGTGTTGATTCATTTTTGTTTATCAGTGAGAAGAAGCAATCGCTTCGTTTATTTTTAATGTTTGCGACTTGTATGTGACTTCTATGTCGTTTTATCCCAAGAACATTATCCTGTCTATTCTGTATACTTAATCACTAAGCCGTGAGTTTCGAATTAAACGAACTATCTGTTTAATATCGATATATACGAGTACGAGAAACATCAAATCATGGATGTATATTAGATTTTACTAATAAAATTCTAACAGTAGAATTGTGATATATTGACTCTAGTGCTATTTAATTTTATTTCAAAATAATTCTGTCTAATATTATTTTCGCATTCATACTCTCTTGATTTATTTAAATACTTACTTAACTTAAGGAGATATTTGTATCAATTGACAAGTATCCCATGATACGGGATCTCCTCGATTGAGTGACAATAAAATTCTTTAAATACTACGTTGACAGACCCTATAAACCACGGTAAAGACACGACACCACTTCAACCCCAACATATCCATAATTGGCTCTTTCTTCCATCTGAACTCTTTTCAAGAAGAAGCACAGGAAAACCCAACCAGTCAACCACCAAAAACATGGGCTCAACCGGCGAAACCCAATTGACACAGACCCATGTCTCAGACGAGGAAGCCAACCTCTTGGCCATGCAACTAGCCAGCGCCTCGGTCCCGCCCATGGTCCTCAGGGCAGCCATCGAGCTTGATCTTCTGGAGATTATAGGCAAGGCTGGCCCTGGTGCCTTTATGTCGCCTAGCGAGATAGCTTCCCAGCTTCCGACCACGAACCCAGACGCCGCGGTGATGCTGGACCGGATCCTGAGGCTCCTGGCCAGCTATTCCGTCGTTACTTGCTCGCCGGGAAGCTCCCCTGATGGGAAGGTGGAGAGGCTCTATGGGCTCGGCCCTGTGTGCAAGTACTTGACCAAGAACGAGGATGGAGCGTCTCTTGCTGCTGTCTCTCTCTTGATCCAAGACAAGGTTCAAATGGCAAGCTGGTAATGAAATTGCTACGTATTCTCTCTCTCTCTCTACATCTCTCTCTATCTCCCTCTCTCTCTCTCTCTCTCTCTCTCTCTCTCTCTCTCTCTCTCTCTCCCTCTCCCTCTCCCTCTCCCTCTCCCTCTCACTCTCACTCTCCCTCTCCACCTGGCAAGCCTCGACATCCTATTAAAATTAGTTACTAGTTATCCTACCATTGGTTTAGGATTTGTACTACAGTTTGCCCGAAAAGTTGTTTTACATGAAAATATCACTTTAAAAAAGTTATTACATGTGAAAACTTTCATATTTATTTACAAAAAGATAAAATTAAGTTTTTGAAATAAATATAAAAGCAAAAAAAATATTTTTCTATATTTAAATCGTAAAAAATATCAATAATAATTACACTTTCAACATCATAAAATTTTTTGAGTAGTTTTCTCAAACACATTTACTAAATTTTCAATAATTCATAAAATCATCAAAGAAGCAACCATAAAATAGTATCTTAAATATTTTCAAATTTGTAAATTATGTAAAATATTTCTTTATGCAACTTTGAGTATTAGATTTAGCAATAAAATTTTGAGAAAATACTAATTATTACAATGTTGTGATTATTGAATTGTAATATTGCTCTCCCCCTCTACTTTTCTGATAAGACTCTTGATGTCTGAAAAAAGTTAATCTATTAGAACATGTTAGTATTGTTTTATCAAAAAAATTTCCAACTCAAACTAATTAATTCCTAAATCAAAATTATCGCAACTCAAATTGATGGGTGATGCTATGCCAATAGAACACCCATATACTAACATGGTCCAATATTATGAGCCAATATTATTGACAATAAAAGCTGCCAGACACGTGGCGCCATATGATGATCTACATATAGCTGACGTGGAAGAAAATTCTTCAACTAGAAGAGAGTGACTAGAAACGTTTTCAAGAATATAAAGTCCGGTTACAACTTTTCAAAAGTTTGAAGAGAGGTCAACCCGATTCAATAATTTACTCTATTCAATTGTTTATTCTAATTATGACGGCAAGTTCATACTCGTGATATGAAAAAATTCAACATACTATAAGATGTAAATATTAGCATAATTAGAATAAACATCATGTTTTCACTTTGACTTCACTGACGCA
>SOPF01022491.1:0-22916 GCA_012979155.1 Hypericum perforatum
AAACCGTGACCAAACTCAAAGATCAACTACTCACATATGCTTGTAAAGATCAATATAATCAAAAACATGAACATACTTAGCATTAATTAACAAAACGAAGAATACAAGAGAAGAAAGCTTTACAAAGTGATCCTCAGCTTTTTCTCAAGTTCTTCACAGGAAGGATGCCCTAGTTCATTCTGCCTCTCCCCTCTCTCTCAACTTGTCTATTCTACACTAATGTTCATTATTAGCATAAAACAAAAGTCAAAAGTCAAAAAAACTATAAACTAACTTAATATCCTAACAACTATCCACCTCTACACCATAATTGTCTGCCAAAGTCACAAGAAGGCCAAAAATCCTGAGTGCATGGCCCCCTCCACTGTTTTCCACTCAAAAAGGCAAGTGGCTGGCTGTGTCACTGTCTGGTTTGGCGTGCGCCAACTCTTCCTGGCGTGTGCCAGATCCTCAGGTACTCGGTCGTTCATGTCTGATCATTCTTGCTTGTAGTCATTTGCTCCTGGTGCATCATTGGCATACGCCACCTATCTCTGGCGTGCGCCAGGTCCTCAGCTTTGCTCTTCTCACCTTCGCATCTCTCCTCTCATCCATGCATCTGCTCATCTAGCTCGGTCGTCATCCATTTCCTTGAATTAGCTCCTAAAACCATAAAACATAACGAGAAACAAAATACACGACTAAAAACATGAAATAAATAAAACTACGCCAAAGATAACTAAAACTCAAATAAAACAACCTAGAATACTACAAACAGAGTAGACAAAGGACACAAGTAATGAGTGTTTTAAGCATCAATGGTCTAAATTGCTTCTTTACTATGCTTAGAATGGTTAGATGTTCTCTCGACCCCAAAAACCAACTAATCACAGCAAAGGACCAACTATATGCATCACTTTAAGGACAATAAATCACTGAGTAAGAATATTATCAACTCGAACCAGCAACTTATCTAACTAACATTTCCATTTAAACCATCTCCTCTCGGTTTCAAGTTTAAACTAACTTCTAACCTTGGTGATCAAGCAAGTTTAGCATGGCTTTAAGTTCGTTAGTTTGACATGTTCATATGGATTTTAACCCTCTAAACCGTGACTACATCATGGCTTCAAGACACCAAACTCAGATTATCTACTCACACATGCTTGCAAGGAACAATATAATCAAAAACATGAACATACTTAGCATTAATTAACAAAATGAAGAGTACAAGAGAAGAAAGCTTTACAAGGTGATCCTCAGCTTTCTTCCTCACGTTCTTCACAAAAAGGATGGCCAAAATTCGTGCTGCACACTCTCTCTCTCACACTTACTTGTCTATTCTACACTAATGCACTTAATTAACATAAAACAAAAGTCAAAAGTCAAAACAAATATAAACTAACATAATATCCTAACTACTATCCACCACTCCTCCACAATGGTCTGCCAAGGTCACAAGAAGCCCAAAATTCCCGAGTGCATGGCCCCCTCCAGTGTTTTCCACTCAAAGAGGCAAGTGGCAGCTCTGTCACTATCTGGCCTAGCATGCGCCAGATATTCAAGTGCTCGGTCATTCTCGTCCGATCATTCTTCCTCGTGGTCGTTTGCTTCTGGTTCATTTCTGGCGCGCGCTAACTTCCTCTAGCGTGTGCCAGATCCTCAGCTTTGCTCTTCTCGCCTTTGCATTTTTCCTCTCATCCATGCATCCGTTCGTCTAGCTCGATCGTCATCCATTTCCTCGAATTAGTGCCTACAAACTATAAAACATAATGAGAAACAAAATGTACAACTAAAAACATGAAATAAAGAAAACTAAGACAAAGATAACAAAAACTAAAATAAAACAACTTAAAATACTAAGAACAAACTATAAAATGGACATAAGTAATGAGTGTTTTAAGCACTCATCACTCTTGTGGGACAAAAAATTTCTACTAAGCTTGACAAAGCCATCCATAGTCGCCACAAGAAAATTAGGATCTCTCATCAAAGAGGAGGGAATGGAGTAATATGGTCTGTTAAGATGCGAAGGAACTCTTGTGTTTATGAGATGATGAGAGAGAGGTCTGTCCCAAGATGGTACCGAAAGACAGAGTCGCTCCGCCATCTCTATAACCACTGGCAAGATGTTACAAACTGATGTGAACACTTCCAACATTGTGCTACAAGATCAAAAGGAGGAAACAATTCAAGTTCAAGTTCTAATTGGACCAGTCACAAGAGTAAGGGCCAAGAAGTTTCAATCTGTGTTTAATGGGCTGTTTAAGGAAATTTGGGACTAAGGCATGTTTTCTATGCCCAATGAAGGACATTCTACAAGTCTAATGTTGATGAATCTCTTAGAGACCTTTTAAGAGTGATTTAGCATTTTTTTAGGAGTTCGCTGTTTTTAGGAATGAAAATTATCCAACTGTGGATAATTATTCAGTTTGCTATTTTTTAGGAATGAGAGTTATTCAATAATGATTAACTATCTTATTTAGGATAAACATTCATTTTAAGACTTATGTAGGTAATTTCATAAGTTTAAAACTCTTTAGGACTTATCTTGTTAACTTTAGAGTCTATTCGAGTCAATTTTAGCCTCTATATAAAGAGGCCACAAATTTAATAAAAAGCACAGATTTTTTTTGTTAAAATCAACGTGAGTTTGATATTTCTCTTGGTTCTAGTTGGATTACTTAATTAGGACATTCACTTATCAAACAAAAATTCCATCTTCGATTATGGCGTATTCACATCGCATTAAGGTTCGCGTTTCAGTACAACAATGGGTCAAGGTTAACCAACACCAAGGTTCTTGCACAAGATGCAAACGATGGGTCAAGGTCTCCATCATCCTAATGTAGAAAAGATCTAGCTTTCGAGTGAATCTCCAATGGGATTCATATCACAAACATTATCCACGATAGTCATGTCGTAGATGTAATAATATACAAGATGTTGGCGTAGAGACATTTACTAGGATTGGCTGTGAGTAGAAATCTTATGGAGGTCAAAGAAAGAGGAATCATCAATGGTAGTTTGTCTCCAATTTTGTTTCGTACTTATTATCAACCTACTCGGGACCATGAAGGCCCAAATTTGAATCCAAATCAGGTTTGCATGTAGCATATCCTCCTCTACATAGCTTTTTATAGAGAAACTGAGTAGAGAAATGCTTATCCTTAGTAAGGCCTCAAGACAACATATTTGACCAACCTGGTGAAATCTACAAAAGAGTCAACATTAGAGAGAGCTAATAAGATGAGAATGCAAGAAAGCCTATAGTCGAAAAATATTCCAATAATGATAAGAATGGTTTTCAGTGTCGTGAAACACCTCCAACTACCGTCGTAATATAATTTATGAAGTAGGGTTGTCGATCCCACGAGGATTAAGCAAACGCCTTACTCGGCTTACTTACTATGTTTTAGGAACTTGATTTGGATTGATTGGTTTGGTCACTTGTCACACAAATATGCACAAAATATTAACACAAGAACAACAACAACACAAATATAAAGACAACCAAATATAGCAAATTAAACTAAAGTGGGTAAAATACCATCGAGCACCTAAGCTCGCTAAATTATTTGAGGGATTTATTGAGTTCGTGTCGTGATCCGAGTGGTTCAAGACAACTAATCTACACTATCGCGCTAGATTAATCTAAATTGATCCTTAGCTAGAACCAAGTGAACAAGATGTGCTTTCGCCCCCAAAAGTCACTTGATCCTAGCTAAACACCAACTATATTTATCACCCAATGGATAATCAATCACCAAGGAGGAGTCCACATCTCATAAGGTAACTAATCAACTAGTTAATTTATCGATCAAGTCTATCTCCTTTCAGTCTCAAGACTTAATTGTGTTCATAGTTTTAGGTGGCCGATCTAGACTAAGCTTTAAGTCTTTTAACTAGAACACAATCCTTATCATTTTTACCACCTTAAACCATTAACTTTGCTTAAGATTTCAAGGTATCAAACCCACAAACAAAACTACTCACACATATTTACATAAACATAAACACAAACATATATATTACATGAACCACATCAACATACATATTGTTTATATGATAAGCATAAGAAAGGTAAGAAAGGTAAGAGTAAGAAGATGTTACAAGTTCAAGCTCAAGGCTTGGTTTTGCCTTATCTTCTTTTTTTCTTCCTTCTCCTTTATTTTTCTTCTTTCTTTTCCTCATTTGCTCTTGGCCTCTCTCCCTTCTCTTGCTCACTCACGGCTGCCTCTCCTCTTAGCTAATTAATGATTTAGTCTATTACAAGCCAAATTGACAACTTTAGCTAACATAGGAAACTAATTCTTTTATAAAATATCACAACCATTCTCCATATATGTTTTTTGCTTTAAGACTTATTAACAAGAAGTTAAATGGAAGGAGTCACCATTGTCTCCTTAAAGTCATAGCCAAATTGAGTCATCTTATCCTCTCAAAATGACAGCCACGGATTTGGGCCAAGAAGCCCAAACTAGGCCCAAAACCATTCTTCAAATTTCTCCCATTTTGACAGAAACAGCCCATGATATTGGATCAAGCGGTTGCCCCTATTAGACACCAAATTTGAATACCAACTTTGGATACAAATGTCTTCTTTCCAACGCCACTAACAGCGCCTCAATCTGACTTTGTATGAGGAAGTTATGATTTTTTAAGTCGGAAGAGGTCAAGTCTGGCACCCTCCACGGGTAGCTACGGTTTCAACCTTTCTTTTTACCATTTTGCCTTGTAGAGTCCGTTTTACTTATATCCTCGAGGTCTTGGTCGTGCCTCTTTAGATTATTGTCCCTAAAGCTCCTAAAAGACAAGAAAACATAAGAAAAACGAACAAACACGACAAAAGAACAAAATTTACAAAACCAAGGTTTATACAAAGAAAACACACTTAAACAATTAAAAACAAAGCTAAACCTATACTAAAATGTACATAAGTAATGAGTGTTTTTGACACTCATCACACCCCTACACTTGAATCTTTGCTTGTCCCCAAGCAAAACTCAAATGCGGACACATACGAAATAAAAACAAACCAACATAAATCACGATAAAAGAAAAACATACAAAAAGGAGAAGACTTGGCATAAAAAAATTCTTTACTTGACTCCCTTCAAAAACTTAAGCTTGGTTAAAAGACTATCTCAACATAGCTAGTTCATTAACTTAATCATAAAACGAACGAATCAATAGACCTCTCCAACACTCAATTGTTTAAACTAATGTTAATACTATGTAAAAGACACTAGAATGTTAACCTCATAATGATTAGAAATTTATCTCACTCATTTAATTAGTGGGGTCAACTTCCTATCACTTGCATACATAGCCAATATCTTTCGAGCATCCTACATCCTACTCTGAATGTCTTAAAGTCATTAGGTTGTTAATGATTAGGGGGTCTTTATAATGGTTGTAATGGGGCTTGGGTAAAGGTGAGGCATAAAGTTTGGATAGTAGTTAAACCACCCAATCTGAGGATGTGTTACAAAAGCAACTAGTCTCTCGTCTAATCTAGACATCCTCACTAAAAATAATCAAGCTGTCACCCACTTTCCCAATATTCTATGACTTTGAAGCTCGAGTCTAAGCTTAGAATTCATGCTTTATTCTACAACTTTCTTTTTTGCATTTTTTTTCTTTGTTTTCTCCCTTTTTTTATTTTTCTTGACTTTTCTTTTTTTTTTACTGACACAATATTTACAACACATGTTTATTTATTTTACCATAAACATAAAATAACTTAGCATGTTTTAGGCACAAACTCGGCTTCTACACTTGGCCTTTTAATTTTTTCACAATTTCCACGACTTAAACCATATCCATGAAGCTGCCAACTAAACCCATACAACTTTTCCTATGATCCTCGGATATGATGGTCAAAGGTAAGGAAGATCGGTCATTTAGGCTAAAAGTTGGTTACCTAGTCTATTATCAAGAAAAGGCTAGGCTCAAATTGGTTAAAGCAATTGGAAATTATTGGATTTTGTCTCTAAAGCTCTAGGCTCAAATGCGTAAGAAATGCCCCCGTCTTCCCACTAACTTCCACACAACTAAGACTATGACAAGTACTAGTAGCATACTTTAATCAACCGACTTAGTATGCACCTTATGAAAAGAATTGGAGACGGATGTCTCCTCTTTTAGCTCAAAGTTCTCACAAGGTTCGCATATTAACATTCTAGTCTAGTTTAAACAGCAAAACCACTAGTCTAAATAACTGAGTGTGAGGTTTCTATATATTCCTAAGCTTTGCACTCGAGTTAAATTCCTAACTAATGAGGTGATAATATTCTAACACAAGTTGAAAAGTTTTGAAGGGGGTCAAATTTTGAAAAATTTATACCAAGTCTAAACCTAGACACAACAAACTAAATATTATTAATATACAAGGAAGATTCCTTAAGGGAACCCTCCCCCACACTTGAACGACACATTATCCTCAAGGTGTCTAAGATACTAATAAACACTTAGTTACAAAAAGAAAACAAATTTGAGATAGTTTTATCTTGATGATCTAGTACGCTAAGAAGCATCAATACAATCAAACCCTGAAGAGCTCAAATCGGAACACTTCCATACTGGATCACCAAAGATACGAATAAACTAATCTCAAAACAAGCATACAAACAAAATAAATATGAACAAACAACATATATCACAAAAATACAAAATGACAATAAAGGAAATTAAAATAAAAACAAAGGAAAAAGGAGCTCCCTGGTCAATTCGTTGTGTGCTTGCTGCAGATCATTATACGCCTGTGTTCTTCAAGCTAGGCTTGTTGTCTTGCCATGGTGAATGTCAAATATGGATCTTGCTACACTTATATACAAAAGACATTAAACCAGAACAAACACACATAAATAAATTAACATACTTTAATACAATCTATGCTAATTTTTTTGTGCTTTTATTTACGCTGCGTTCCTGGAAAGCTAGAAAACCAGACGCCCCATTCTGATGGGTCACAAGTGCAATTTTGACTTTCGCAAATCACATAACTCACAAAAGGCGTACCATGATGAACTACCTCTCTTTGCAACCCTTTTGGCTATAAGCCTAGTTGAGTCACCATGTAGTACCATGGTATTCACAACTTGTGAAGAGTGCTATTTTTGCTACAGTCTCCATTGTGTTCTAACTTTTCATACCTAGGTCAATACCCAATATAAATTGTTGAGCACAACAATCATATAGGAGTAAGTTCTTATCTCTCATCAATCGCAAAAATGCAGACATGTGCCAATCAACCATAGGGTCAATAGCACTCTTATTTACCATAAGATTGAGAGGTAATTTATCATCACCCAAAACTAACCAATCCCAACCAAGAGTGGGAGGTTGTTCAACATTATGGTCGGGTATTTTACCTTTACTTACCATCTCCAATAGTAAAGGTTTAGCAAACCTTTTTGGATCTTGAAGTTGAGGTGGAATATTGTAGCGGATGACACTAGACTCTACCTTAGATATGGCTTCCTCTTTTTCCTCTGAATCTTCAATATTTGCCAAATCTATGGTTGAGCAAGATTTATGCACAAAGAAATTAGCACTAGTAATAAGCTCATCAGCTTCTTTTTTAGTGCTCTCTTCAAACCCAATCTCTTCTTTCTCTTCTTCCTTTTCCTCATTATTTTCATCCTCTTTTGGAAGTGCATTGGCATGAATGAACAAGCTTGTCGTGGTTTCCTGGTACCAATCCTCTGTTTCAAAATCCCACAAATGCCCCTTGTTCTCTATACTATATAAATCTTCTAGGAATGATGTTGGATAGATGTATGATTGTTGAGGAACGTATGAAGGATCCTCAACTTTCAAGTCCATTTGCTTATCATCATCCTCCACTTGCACTTCATTGTTTTCTCCTAAATTATAGATTAGCTCGAATGGTTTAGTGAATATGGCATCTTTTGTACGTGCACTAGTGCAAATATCATCTTAGTAAGCTTGCGCTCTCTCAGAAGTTTGACTTGGTGTACACAATTTCTCAAACTCATTGAGTATATTATCACCATTTTCAAACATCGTATCCATTCTTGCTTCTATTGAGTCTAATCTATCTTCAAGGGTATCAGACCTTTGAGGTTGAACTTCTTCATTGCACCATGAGGAATAAGGATTTCTGCTCCACGTTGGTATACAAATGGTGACTTGTTGTCCCTCATCGTAATGCTCGAAATTCTCATAATCTAAGGGTGCTCCATTGCGGGTGGGGAACCAGTATTCTTCACATTGACTTTTCTCATGTCCCTCACATCCGCACCACTCAAAAATCCAAAGCTGAGCTTGGGTGAGATCGAGTTTCCTTTGATTTGCTTCCACCAATTCACGTGTATCCTCAACTTCGTCGTTAAAAAATGATCTTTGAATTCCATTGTACCAATGGTAATCAAAGGAATTCATCCTTTCTTGTTGTAGTCTTTCTTGATTTAGCCTCTCTTGTTGCAATCTTTCTTGTCACAATGGGCATGCGACTTAAAAAATTTATAACTTTTTCGTCCGATCTCCTATTTAGACAAGGTTAGCGGCAAATGAAAGAAAACTTCCAATGCTACAACTCTAACTAAGGAAATTTTTCCCAGATTGGATTTTCACTATTCAAATAGTGAAAATACGAGGCTAATCGTATTCTACGTTTTGGCAAGACTCATCCAAAAATTGTATTTTGCGCGTACAACTTGAAAATACAATATCTTTTTCGTCCAAACTCCAATTTCAGTGATCTCAGTGGCATTGGAAAGAAGACTTCAAAATATTTAATTTTTTCCAAGGAAGATTTTTTTAGTTCGGAATTTATTCGTCCAAAAAAGTTAAAATCTGAGGCACAATGTTTCTGTGATTTTGCAAGACAAGTCAAAAATTAGGTTTTGAGCACTTGTCTTAGAATTGCTATATCATTTTCATCCGAACTCCAAATCACACGAAACTGACAGGGTTGGAAAAAAGACTTTAAAATCTTCAATTTTGTCATAGCACAAATGTTTCCAGTTCGGATTCTAAGACGTCCAAAAAAATAAAATGCGAACCTAATTTTCTGGCCGAATATTCTGAGCAAGTTTTTTGCAAGAATTGTCTGAAATGACCTTTGTGTCTTGCCAATGCGATAACTTTTTCATCCGAACTCCAATTTGGGTAAAATCAGCGGGGTTTGAAAGAGGACATCCTGATCCTGAATTTCATTATAGGATGTTTTTTCCAATTCGGAAACTAAGATGACCAGAAAATTAACATCCGCGAGTGGCAGTAGCTAAAAAAACAATTTCGACGAGTTGCAAGAAAATTTTTTCCTAGTTGACAAAAGTTCTTAACTCAAGTTCGTAAGCTAAGCTTTAGCTTCGAAACTCAATCCCCGTCAATGGTGCCAATTGATGAGAGTGGTTTTCAGTGTCGTGAAACACCTCCAACCACCGTCGCAATATAATTTTATGAAGTAGGGTTGTCGATCCCACGAGGATTAAGCGAACGCCTTACTCGACTTACTTACTATGTTTTAGGAACTTGATTTGAATTGATTGGTTTGGTCACTTGTCACATAAATATGCACAAAATATTACCACAAGAACAACAACAACATAAATATAAAGACAACCAAATATAGCAAATTAAACTAAAGTGGGTAAGATACCATCGAGCACCTAAGCTTGCTAAATGATTCGAGTGATTTATTGAGTTCATGTCATGATCCGGGTGTTTCAAGGCAACTAATCTACACTCTCGCGCTAGATTAATCCAAATTGATCCTTAGCTAGAATCAAGTGAACAAGATATTCTTTCACCCCCAAAAGTCACTTGATCCTAGCTAAACACCAACTATATTTATCATCCTATGGATAATCAATCACCAAGGAGGAGTCCACATCTCATAAGGTAACTAATCAACTAGTTAATTTATTGATCAAGTCTATCTCCTTTCGGTCTCAAGACTTAATTATGTTCATAGTTTTAGGTGGCCAATCTAGACTAAGCTTTAAGTCTTTTAACTAGAACACAATCCTTATCATTTTTACCACCTTAAACCATTAACTTTGCTTAGGATTTCAAAGCATCAAACCCACAAACAAAACTACTCACACATATTTACATAAACATAAACACAAACATATATATTACATGAACCACATCAACATACATATTGTTTATATGATAAGCATAAGTAAGGTAAGAAAGGTAAGAGTAAGAAGATGTTACAAGTTCAAGCTCAATGCTTGGTTTTGCCTTAGCTTCTTTTTTTCTTCCTTCTCCTTCTGTTTCTTCTTTCTTTTCCTCATTTGCTCTTGGCCTCTCTCCCCTCTCTTGCTCACTCACGGCTGCCTCTCCTCTTAGCTAATTAATGACTTAGTCTATTACAAGCCAAATTGACAACTTTAGCTAACTTAGGAAATTAATTATTTTACAAAATATCACAACCACTCTCCATATATGTTTTTGGCTTTAAGACTTATTAATAAGAAGTTAAATGGAAGGAGTCACCATTGTCTCCTTAAAGTCACAGCCAAATTGAGTCATCTTATCTTCTCAAAATAGCAGCCACGGATTTGGGCCAAGAAGCCCAAACTAGGCCCAAAACTATTCTTCAAATTTGGCCCATTTTGACAGAATTGGCCCATGACATTTGATCAAGCGGTTGCCCCTGCTAGACACTGAATTTGAATACCACCTTTGGGTACATTGTAGATATGGATGTCTTCTTTCCAACGCCACTGAAGGTGCCTCAAATCGACTTTGTATGGAAGTTATGATTTTTTAAGTCGGAAGAGGTCAGGTCTGGCGTCCTCCACGGATAGCTACGGTTTCAACCTTTCTTTTTACCATTTTGCCTTGTCAAGTCCGTTTTACTTACATCCTCGAGGTCTTGGTTGTGCCTCCTTAGATTATTATTCGTAAAGCTCCTAAAAGACAAGAAAACATAAGAAAAACGAACAAACACGACAAAAGAAAAAAATTTACAAAACCAAGATTTATACAAAGAAAACACACTTAAACAATTAAAAACAAAGCTAAACCTATACTAATATGTACATAAGTAATGAGTGTTTTTGACACTCATCAAATAACCCCCACATAATCAGTGACTCCACTAGCCTCTTGGCCTCCTCAGTATGCATATTATCAAGGATGTGGTTCTAGAGAGAGAAGCGGAAAAGTCACAAGTCATCCAAAATATAAGTCTACAGCATGTTGTTCATATTTTGTTGAAGATCATAAGCGAGGGCTAGTCGAGCTTTCATCATAGCCTGCAAGGTGGTAGATGTACCAGATTTTGGCTGCAACAGATCAAGATCTAATATGGACCCAATAATTTTAATTTTGTTCAAATGTGTCATAACAAATATAAAGAGAGAATTGACATAATCGTCTCAAATAGAATATGATGATATTCGACTAATATAAATATACTTTAAAACTAAATTTTTCCTCTTTGAAACTCTAAATATCTAATTGAAATGAACATCTATCGACGATTGAAATTTTTTACTAGGAAGGAATGACTTTGATCAATCGTTTAGATAATTTTTTCATAGTAGAAGAAAAATGATGTTTGTAATAACGACAAAAACTTGAGGGTCCCAATAGTAATAATCAGCTAAACACTCAAACACGATTTTCTACCATCGTCCTTTAGAATTTTCATGACCTATATTATTGTCGATGATTCCCACTAGATTCCACGATATACTAATGATATAATGTAGATCTAACTAGCCTAAAATCATAATACAAGTTTCATCAACAAATTTAAACTAACCTAAATTCAAGATATTTAAAAGGTATCTCAAAAGTACAAGATATACTAGTATGAGAACTATCATCAAAGCCAATATATTCCACCAACATATAGGTTGGGATCTATCTTTTGAAAATTACTATGGAGCATCTGTACATGAGTATAAATGATAGCATGGTTCAGAGACCTCAAAACAGTAGCTTTAAAATAATATAGATGGACATGTACCATAAATTCTAGAAGTAGAGTTAAACTAAGATTTCGGAGAACCTAAGATACATTAGTACATGATAAGTATTTAGAAATACTTAGCAAGAATATAGAATAAAATATATTAGTTATGGTTGATATACGTGAGAGACAAAATTGATCTATGTTCAACATCATTCAAGATAATGCTAATTTGTATACTAAGATGATAAGAGGACCATCACCAAAGCCTAAACAAATATATTGTGATACAATATGTTCCACCAATATATAGGCTAGGATCTAGCTTTTGAAAACTACTATAGAGCATGTCATGAAAAAAAGGTGATAAATGACGGGGATAAAATATCACGTTTGGTATCGTAATTTATTAATTAACCTTAATCTAACACACTCAAAGTGTCAACTCTAAATTCGGATATCAAAAACACAATACAATGGTTCCTTATTTAATGAAAACGAATTGTGAATATGACACATGCATGCGACTCATCTCTAAGATCTCTACTATCGATCTATTTGTCCCAAATCTGAAAATACATAGAAGAACATTTGTAGTGAGTTATTAACTCAGTAAGCAGATCATAACAAGAACACAAGGCTTACACAACAATCACATAATTATAGAAATAAAATTGATCACTTTATATTCACTTATATAGTTTTAGAGCCCTTACACTCATGATGAGATTCTCTCGGTCCACTGTTAAATACTTTCCCTTTCTTGTAAAGGCCTGATAGATAAGAGTATCACCCTTCATGAGCCTAGATAGCCCTTGTACCTTTCCATCCAATTGATTACACATACCTCGAGTCACTTGGTAGCCTCTTAAGCAATATGAATAAACCATATTCCACTAGGCACATGATAATCTTGCATGTACAAATGGTTCTCATCACAAATCACAACAAAAATCATACTACAATACCAATTCATAGCAATATAGTCATAATAATAATTTCAAAAATCACATCAGTTAGTACATCATATTAAACTTAGACAGAATCTACTTATCTTATGTAGAAATCTTAACTTGATCCCAAAACTTTTGGATCATTCCTAAAACATTACTCTGAAATCCTATTCAAAATTCTATTTTAGAGTCTAAGAGAGTACTTACATAATACTATGATTAAGATGGTGAATGAACTCACTCTTTAGTTCCCAAGGTCATAGCTTGCCCCCTTTTTGTATGTTCTTTATCTTCTTGATTGTTGTCTCAAACTTTTATGATTGACATTTATATTTTATCATTCATCCTTTTATGAAGTTCTTGTAGCTTGGTATCCACAATTCTTAATGGTACCTCTTTGTAACTTATATTAGGGTAGGTCTTGGTAGGAATCTCCTGTATCACTTGACCTTCTCTCAGAATATATACATAAGATGGACACATAGAATACATCATTATCTCAGCTAGAATTAGAGGCAATGCAAGTTAATATGCCAATTTTCCTGTTTGCTTGAAATCAAAAGATTTGATATACCACGTGGCGTAGGAAGCTTCTGAATAAAGGAGATCAAGTGAAGAGTGGACGTGTGCATGGAGTGCTTCATGTGTGCATGGCCAGCTAACTTGTTATTAATTCTGAGTTGTATTTATTTTCGAACATTTGGACTTTTCCTTTTCGAATTTCGGATGTAATAAGGCCATGAGTAAATGCCATCAATAGGGGTTAAAGTTGATTGAGCTGGCCGAATGTGAGGAGGTGCAAGTCATTAAAGACCACCTTCAATCTAGCCTGAAATCACGCCCCTATATGTTTCTGGATTCAAATCAATAAACGCAATTGGAAATTAAAAATCAACCTAAGAGTGTAAGCGAGCTTACCTAATTTGTGCATGGACTTGCATGATTTGTGCATGGATTTGCACATAAACTAAGTGAACTTGCCCTAGTTGGCCGCTTGTGGACTCAAGCACCCCTATAGTTGCGCTCTGGAAGGAGCAGACCTTAGGTTTAGTTACAAAATTAGTTACGTTGTTCTATTTGTGATCATTTCAATTTGAACCAAATCAAACACATTTTCGTTGCCTACGTCAAGTGGTATCAGAGCAAGAGTGAGGTCTTTTTTGACTTCTATTTTGAGAGTGAGTGACGTTATAACCATAGAGAGTTGCAAGAGACCCCACCTATGAGCCTTACACAGGACCAATGTGATCCCCTGATCTGTGTCCCTAATATCCTAGCTAGCACCACCATAAAATCGATGCACTATGGCCGACCCTCTAGACAATCCAAATCCGGTTGAGGTACGTAACCATCCAGAAGAGGAAGTGGATGATGTTAATTCAGATGCTACATTTTATATGAGAAGAGGTGGTAGAGGTGCTCGTAGAGTAGGAGGTAGAGGTGTTCGTGATTGAGGTAGAAGAGCTAGAAAGGAAGTATTGAGAGGAGAAGATTGGGGTGGAGATTATGGTAGAAGGGTTGATAGACCATTCAAGATGAACATAGAAAAGTTCTACAGTGATATGGATGTAGAGGCTTTCTTGAATTGGTTAGATTCTGTGGAGAAGTATTTTGGTTGTATGGAGTTGACTGAGGAGCAAAAGGTAAACTATGTTGCCTTTAAATTAGAGTCTGACGCGACTGTTTGGTGGAGAAAAGAACAAGAAGTTCGAAGGAGGAGAGGAGATCTTCCCACCAGGGATTGGCCATCCATGGAGCAAGCTTTAAGGGAAAGTTTCTTGCCTGTGGATTACCATCAAACTCTCTAGAGCCAATTCCTTACGTGCACTCAAGGGAATCATTCGGTGGAGGAGTATATTACCAAGTTTATGAGGTTGGCATCAAGGAACGATGTGGAGGATATGAGGATCAGATGGTGGCACGATTCATTGAGGGTCTGAGCTATGAGATGAAAAGCAAAATGGAGTTTGACACATTTTTGTTTTTTAATGATGCGTGTGCCAAAGCAAGAAATATCGGGGCTGCCTTGAAGAGGAAGAAACCATTCGCACCGTATCCTCCAGGACCTGGCCAGACTTCTAGTCTTACGAGAGGAGTTGAGAAGAGTGCATCCCAATCAAATGATCCAAGATTAGCCCCTAAAAGCCAGCCCCCATGGTAGCTCAAAGAAAAGGGAAGGAGGTTGAAACGAGCTCGGGTTTGCATTGCTATAAGTGCAATAAGCTAGGGCATAAATCAAGTGATTACCCAAAGAGGAAATTCACCAATGTTTGCGAACAAGAAGAAGAGAGGAGGAAGAATCTTCGGGAGCCTACCTTTGTGCACCTGTTGATGAAGTTGAAGAGGAGGAGGAAGAGACTTCTAAATATGAGGATAAGTATTGTAGTGTGATCCACAAGCTAGCCCTCACAACAGGCAAGAAAGAAGACTCCCAAAGGCATAACCTGTTTTGCACACGCTGCCATGTTGGTGAACAAGTATGTGACGTGATCATTGATAGAGGAAGGTAAGAGAACTTTGTAAGCAAGCAGACTGTTGAGAAGCTTGGACTCCAAGTAACTCCGTACCCTGCACCTTATTCAATTGGCTAGATCAGGTCTAGAGGGAGCATCAAGATGACTTCTAAGTGCACGGTTCCTATCAAGATTGGCAAATTTAAGGACTTGGTGGAGTGTGATGTCTTAGAAATGGATGCGTGCCATATCTTGCTTGGACGACCATGGGAGTTTGATAATCAGGCCATGCACAATGGCAAGGAAAATACATATGAGCTTAAGAAAAGGAGCAAGCAATATACGTTACTTCCTAGCAAGCCGAGGCAAGGATGAGTACATCTAAACAGTGCCATGCAACTCATCACAATGGTCTCATATTCACGTGAATTCGCAGATACCTTGGCTGATTCAGAGATTTGCCATTTCTTGGTGATGAAGCATACCTCTACAAAAGAAGAAGGAGAGTGTAAGAGTTTGCCCGAGCCAATCAAGGAGCTGTTGACATGTTCCTAGATATTATGCAAGATGACCTGCCCAAGGGGTTGCCTCCTTTGCGTGAGATTCAACACCAAATAGATCTCATCCCGGGAGCCATTCTACTAAACCTTCCTCACTATAGAATGTGCCCACAAGAAAATCAAGTCTTGCGAGAACAAGTGTAAGACCTTCTGAACCGCGACTACATACAAGAGAGTCTTAGCCCTTGTGGAGTTCCTGCACTCCTGGTGCCAAAGAAAGATGGGTCATAGAGGATGTGCATAAATAGCCATGCAATCAACAAAATTACAATTGGATATCGTTTTCCAATTCCACAGCTTAATGATTTGCTAGACAGCCTTGGTGGTGCCACTATCTTCTCCAAGATAGATCTTCGGAATGGATACCATCAAATTTTGCATCTGACCAGGGGACAAATGGAAGACTACCTTTAAGGCCAATAAAATCCGCACTCAAAAACCCTTGAAGCAGTCCTAGATGCTCTATAATGACCCGAGTAAGGACTATTATAGCATTGCTCTAAAATGTTTGCTATTTCCTATTTTGTAATGCATCGTCTAAGCACTCCATCAATACACTTCTTAAAAAGATAAGGATCATCCCAAATAAATATCTGAACATCCCTTAAAAATTTCTTTCTTTGGGGATAACTTAGGTCCTTAGGGATAATTCCTCCAACTAAAAATTTGGCAAAATCTGCATACCAAGGTTCGTGCACTCTACTCAGTGTCATTAGAGTTTTGTCAGGAAATTCTTCCTGAATCTTTCCATTCACTTCCACACCATCACTTTTCTCTAAATGAGAAAGATGGTCAGCTACTACATTCTCTACACCTTTCTTGTCCTTGATGGATAAATTGAATTCCTAAAGTAACAAAATCTAGTGCATCAAGCGAGGTCTTGCGTCTTGCTTTGAGAACAAGTACTTTAAAGCAGCATGGTCAGTATACACTATCACTTTTGACCCTAGCAAGTATGGCCTGAATCTGTCACATGCATATACAACTGCAAGCATCTCTTTCTCCGTAGTTGTATAATTGAGTTGAGCCTCTGCCAATACTCTACTAGCATAGTAGATGAAATGTAACTTTTCCATCCTTTTTCTGTCCTAGAACATAACCTAGAGCAAGATCACTCGCATCGCACATCAATTCAAATGGAAGCTTCCAATTCGGTGACAAAATGACCAGAGCCGTGATAAGAGCCTTTTTGAGAGCATTGAATGCTTACAAACATTGCTCATCAAAATTGAAGGACACGTCCTTCATTAGCAAATTAGTTAAAGGCTTTGTGATTAGAGAAAAATTCTTGATGAATCTTCGATAAAATCCAGTATGACCTAGAAAGGCTATAAATCCTCTCACTGTGGTTGGTGCTGCCATTTTCTCTATTGCCTCAGTCTTGGCTCTATCAGCTTCCATACCAACTTTAGAAATCTTGTGCCCAAGAAATATTCTTTCATCTACCATGAAATGGCATTTCTCCCAGTTGAGCACAAGATTCTTTTCCTCGCATCTCTCCAAAATCTTATCTAGGTTGTCCAAATAGTGATGAAATGAGTTTCCGAAAACAAAGAAGTCATCCATGAAAACCTCCATGATTTTCTCATTCATTTCCCAAAAGATAGCTTTCATGCAATGTTGAAACGTTGCTGGTGCACAACATAATCCATAAGGCATTCTGTGATATGCAAAAACACCAAAAGGGCAGGTAAATGATGTCTTCTCTTGGTCTCTGGGATAAATTGCAATCTGGTTGTACCCTGAGTACCTATCCAGAAAGCAATAGTAAGAATACCCCGCTATCCTTTCTAATATTTGACCAATGAAAGGAAGAGGAAAATGATCTTTCTTAGTGGCATCATTAATTTCTGATAATCAACGCATACCCTCTAACTGGTAACAGTTCGTGTTAGAATGAGCTCACCCTCATCATTGATTATCACTATCATTCCCCCTTTCTTCGGAACACACTGAATTGGGCTTACCCACTCACTATTCGAGATTGGATAAATTATTCTGGCTTCTAAGAGTTTGATCACCTCATTCTTCACAACCTCTTTCATATTAGGATTCAATCTTCTTTGTCGGTCTACCCTTGGCCTTGGTCCTTCCTCCATATGGATGTGATGCATCACAATTTCAAGGCTTATACCCTTGATGTCAGATATTTGCCAAGCAATTGCTTTTATCCGTCTATTTACTATTGTGAGCACTTTATCCTCTTCATCCTTGGAGAGCTTATTTGAAATTATGATTGGTAACCTCCCTCCATTTAAAAGAAATGCATATCTTAGATGCGAGGGTAGCTCTTTCAACTCCAAGGATTGAGCTTTCACTATTGAGGGTGGATTTTGATATTTCAAATGTATTTCCAACTCCTCAAGTAGACCATTCTTGTTAACTTCCTCCTCTTTGACTTCGTCAATTTCCTCATCTTCAACCTGTATTTCCTCTGTATCCTCGATTTTTGAGATGTTCTCCTTACAGAACTCAATGATGCAATCTTCAATGACATCAATCTTCATGCACATTCCCTCTTCTTGAGGATGATGCATCAAATTGCTCATTTTAAACTCAACCTCATCCTCTCCAATTCTGAGGACCAAACTTACCAATGTGTGTGCTGTGTTGAGGAAGGGTCTACCTAAAATCAGTAGACATTTCTTGTCCTCTGGAAAATCAAGCACTACTAAGTCAACTGGAAAGATGAACTTATCAATCTTAACCAGGACATCCTAAACTACACCGAAAGGTTTTTTGATTGTTTGGTCTGCCAGCTGCAGAAGCATAGTGGTTGGTTTAACTTCACACAAACCAAGTTCCCTAAATATAGATAAAGGCATCAAGTTGATACTTGCGCCTAAATCACATAAACATCTAGGAAACTCAATGTCACCAATGAAGCTGGGAATAGTAAAACTCCCAGGACCTTTAAGTTTTGCCAGAAGATTTTTAGAGAGTAAAGAGCTATAATTGGCCGTGAGGGCAATAGTCTCTCCTTCATCCCACTTCCTCTTCTTTTTGATAAGTTCCTTTAGAAACTTAGTATAGTGTGGCACTTGGTCGAGCATCTCAAGAAAAGAGACATTAATTTGCATGTTCTTCATTTTCTCCATGAAACGGAGAAATTTTTCATCCATTCTCGTCTCTTCTTTACCCTATTCAAAAAAGGAAGAACAAGGATCATTGGTGGTGGTGGTATGTAAACTTCTTCTTTCGCCACATCTATTTCAACGTGTGGAGATTTTTCTTTCTCCAAAACATTTTCCTCTCTGTCTTTGGTGGGAATCTCCTTCTCATTTTTCTTAGCCTTGTCTTTAACAATTTTGGGAGCCAATTCCTTGCCACTCCTAAAAAAGATAGCATTGACATTACCTCTAGGGTTTTCCTCCGTAGAATTGGGAAGAGAGCCTAATGCTCTAGTAGCATTTGTTTTTGCAATTTCCCCCTACTTCCATGTTGCGTATTGCAGTAGCTTGTCCCTTTAGAAATTGTTCTAAGTTGTTTTGCCTAGCTTCTTGACTAGCTAAGGCTGCCAAAATTTGACTTTGGTGGATTGAAGATCATCCACTTTCTTGAATGAACTTCATGATGAGCAAGATCAGTATGCTCAAAATCCAAATGACTACTACCCCCTTTTCTTAGTTCAAAAATCTGTTTGAAGTTAAACGACTAAAAACAATGTTAAACAATTATGCCGTGAAGTAACTACGATTAGTGGCGACCTTATACGTGTAATAGAATTCACAAGATAATCTCTCATACGCATTTACCTCTTTATCGGCAAAGTACTCCTATCTGAAATGTTTCAAAGCAGTTCTCAATTGTTCATCTACACCCAAGATATGCATATCTTCCCAATCTATCTTAAAATGTCCTATAGTTTCTAATGCAGAGAATCGGGAATACCTCTCTCCTTCATAAGCCACGTCATGAAGTTTCTTTTCCGTACATGTTGAACCTTGAAACACCTAGCAAAACACTAAACAAAAGTTAGGTTTTGGGTGTTTATGCTTTCTTGTGGTGGGGGAAGTTGGATTAAGGAATGGGTGTTGTGATTGAGTGGGTAATTTGGAAGGATTGGATTTTGGTAGAGAAAGGGTTTTTGGGAAAAGGAAGTCTTCAAATATTGCATACTGTTTTGGTCGATCCCAAAACGAATGCTTAGTGTTACGAACCTCCCTGAGCTTCTTCTCTCAAGCTTAGCCATGCACTCCTCAACAATTTCATCAATCAAACCAAATCATCCAATCAAGTGGACACCATGAAACTCACAAAATTTATCAAGACAATAAGTGAAAACATGCAAACACACAAACTTCAACCAAACACAATATAAGAACATGCATACTATACAAACTTCACAAAGAACTAAAAATTGAAATTACACTAATTTTTTTGGCTTTTATTTACACTGCGTTCCTGGAATGCTTGAAAACTAGATGCCTTAAATTCATGGGTCACAACTTCAACTTCGAAATTTGCAATTCACATAACTCCTCAATGGCGTACCATGCAGAACTCCCTCGCCGAGCAACATTTTCAACATATAGCTTAACAGAGTCTAGAAAGAGTAGCGTGGTACGCTCATCTTGTGAGTTTGTAGTGTTCTTGCTACATTCTTCATCATGCTTTAATTTCCCACACCGAGTACAAAATCCAAATCCTTTCATTCTTCAATAATAAGCCATCTTTGACGTTCCTCTCGAGTGCTTCAAGTAATTCATTTCACTGCGCTTAAGTCTTAAAGATTCTTTGGCTCTACAAAGAATGATTAGGGAAATGTCGATTGGGATTTGTTGAGCAAGTAAGACTCTAAGTAAAAGAAAATATTTAATGCAAAACATCCTGTTCTTTAATCTCTGCAGGTAAAAGAGGACACAAACTCTAAAAACTAAAAATTATCTTTTATATACACTAACATGCTTTCAAATTCTCAATCACTTGCGGAGGAAGTAACGGCTTGTACCTCTGAATGCCGCTCAACTTCACCACCAAGGTAAATCTTACACCTTTGGCCATTCACCTTAAACAATTCGTCATCTCTTCCTTCCAAGTCAAGTGCTCCAAATGGGAAAACTTTCACAACTTTGAATGGATCGCTCCACTTAGACTTGAGTTTGCCCTGAAAAAGTCTCAAGCGATATTTATAAAGAAGAACCTGTTGTCCCTCTTTAAACTCTTTCTTTACAATATGGATATCATGCCTCTTCTTTGAACTCTCTTTGTAGAGGCACACACATTCAAACGCCATGTCTCTTATTTCATCCAACTCTTCTAGTTAGAGCACCCGTCGCTCACCGACCTTTTTATAATCATAGTTAAGGGTCTTAAATGCCCAAAATGCACAGTGTTCAGGTTCAACCAGAAGGTGACATGCCTTTTTGTAAACAAGCTTGTATGGCGACATACCAATAGGCATTCGAAATGTCGTCCTATATGCCCACAAGGCATCATCAAGTTTGTCCCCCAATCTTTTCTCACTCCTCCCACTATCTTCTCTAGAATCTTCTTGAGTTCCCTGATTTGAGAGTTCTACCTGACCACTTGTTTGAGGGTGATAGGGTGTAGCAACTTTGTGAGTCACCCCATACCGTTTCAATAAAACTTCAAATGGTCGGTTGCAAAAATGCGAACCTCCATCACTAATGATTGCCCTTGGTATGCCAAACCTCGAAAAGAGCTTTTTGATAAAGCGAATCACTACCTTAACATCATTCGTCGGTGAAGCCCAAGCCTCAACCCACTTAGACACATAATTAATGTCTACCAAAATGTACTTGTTTCCATAGGAGGTTAGAAATGGTCCCATAAAATCTAAACCCCAAACATCAAAGAGTTCAACTTCAAGGATTCCAGATTGTGGCATCTCATCCCTCTTGGAAATATTCCGGTTCTTTGACATCGATCATATTAAGCAACAAATGTTCGAGCATCTCTAAAAATATTGGGCCAATAAAACCCACATTCAAAGACTCTCGATGCCATTCTTGTCACTCCATAGTGACCTGAATATAGGGTGTTATGACATTGTGCTAAGATGTTTCCTACTTCATCATCGGCAATGCACCGTCTAAGCATTCCATTATTGCACCACTTGAATAGATAAGGATCATCCCAAATGTAGAAATGAGTGTTCCATTGAAGTTTTTTTTGTTGAGGATAGCTCAAATCATTTAGAATAATTCCTCCTACCAAGTAGTTGTCAATGTCAGCAAACCAAGGAACATCCATCTTGTTCAATGACATCAAAGTTTCATCCGAAAACTCTTCTTGAATTCATCCTTGTGTCTCCATTCCATCACTCTTCTCAATGCGAGATAGATGATCTGCTACTACATTTTCCGATCCTTTCTTATCCTTGATGGACAAGTCAAATTCTTGTAGGAATAAAATCCACTGTATAAGCCTAGGCTTAGCATCTTGTTTAGAGAACAAATACTTCAAGGTAGTATGGTCAGCGTAAATGATCACCTTTGATCCAAGCAAGTATGGACGAAATTTGTCACAAGCATAGACCACCGCTAACAACTCTTTCTGAATTGTCGTGTAATTGAGTTGGGCACCCGCCAACACCCTACTAGTATAGTAAATCACATGAAGCTTCCTTTCCTTCTTTTGACCAAGCACACATCCTAAAGCAATGTCACTTGCATCACACATCAACTCAAATGGTAAATTCCAATCCAGAGATGAAATCACCGGAGTTGTGACAAGAGCTTTCTTCAACAAAGCAAATGCCTTAAGACAAGGCTCATCAAAGTTGAAAGGTACTTCCTTCATTAGCAAGTTAGTAAGCGGCTTTGCTATCAGAGAGAAATCTTTGATAAATCGTCAGTAAAATCCTGCATGTCCAAGAAAAGCTCTCACTCCTCTAGCTGAAATCAGTGCAGCCATCTTCTCTATGGCTTCCGTCTTTGCTCTATCAACTTCCATACCAACTTTGGATATCTTATGTCCAAGAACGATGTCTTTATCTACCATGAAATGACATTTCTCCCAATTGAGAACAAGGTTCTTTTCTTCACATCTCTCCATAGCTCTATCCAGATTTTCCAATCAATTATCAAACAAATCTCCAAACACC
>SOPF01022492.1:0-11251 GCA_012979155.1 Hypericum perforatum
AAAAAAAGACATATTATTTGTGTTTTTTGTGCAAAATTTTTAAAAAATCATTAGAGAAAAAAGCATGTGCATCATCCATTTTTTGCAAAAAAATCATGATGTAACACTTTTTTTTGCAATCACCATAAATAACTAAAATCAAAAGAATTTAGTAAATTACAAATAAATCTTCTACTAATAATTAAAATAATTGCATATATGAAGTAGAATCGATCAATACTATAAGCTTGTGTTGAATAAATATCTTTTGCACAAAATTGCAAGGTACCACGCATTTTGAGTCAAAATTGGCAATTTTTGTTAATCACGTGGAATTGCGCGTTATCGTGCCACTTACAACAGCATGCACTCGCGTGATTTCGTACCGACCATAAGTATAGAATACTTTCTACGAGGACTCTCATCTGGTAATTTTTTAGTAAACCAACACCCTAAAAGAAAAGAAAAATAAAAAAAATAAATACATTTTACATGGGTTCTATCATAAATCAAATGAGATAACACAATATTTGCATGTGAATTTGGATAGACAAGGGTGGCTCCCATCTAAGTTGCTCATGTTTCAAACGAGCTTGATTGATTGAAAGATGACTCTTTAAAAAAACCAGGATTAATTAATAAGGTTCAAAATCAGTATTATATCTGATTAGTGGCAAACTTACTATTGCGTGTTAATGAATCAAATTTAAATTTTTTTTAATCAAAATAGAATTGGTGCTTTACTAGTTGATTTAAATGATTGTCGGCGGATCATTATTAAATATCTAACCATAATTACTTTGGTTTTACTCTCTTCTCGGACGTTAATTGAGGCAAAAGAATGCAAGTGAAAATGGATAGGCAGAAACAAAGATGAGAGTGTCATCATTTCGAACAGAATAAGAGTCCCTTGTCGCCCCTCATAATGCCGTGTGTATGGATCCTTCGCTTTATCCCAAAGTTATTCTTTGAAAAAGTCTAAATAATAATTATGCCCTAGCGATAAGGCAATTTAGACCAATTCTCCATGTACAACGGACGACCGTATCATGTTCCTTTGGACTTCGAAGAGAACAGAGAGTTCTAGCTTAGCTTTTGTTCCCATTTGGATTTAATTGGAGGGATTAGGTAAAGAATTATCTCCTTACAAATTATATGATGTGTCATAATTTTATATGTACATATTATAGAATATAACATTACAATAAAAATAAAAATAAATTATATTATAACGAGATAGTGGGGCAGTAGAAACGTTGATATCAATTATCCGAGTCCTGTTTAGTTGCTGCCGGTAGGTTTCTCCTGTTCATAATCAGGTGCAATAATTATAATTATTTTCTCATTATAAACTTGTGAACCAATAATATGAAAATGACCATTTACGTTCAAAATGGTATGCTTATTGACAAATAAAAAAAACTATTAGAACACCTTTAGTTACAGCTTAGTATATGTACAATTCTGAAGCTATACTATGATTATATAATTGAGCTTATAATCGTCCCTGAGATTCGAGACAACGCAACTATTTATGAAAATGAAGATGAACAAACTTTTTAAAAAAATGCATATGCAAGGAAATAAATCATATTGTTTTTTCAAACTATTTTAACACAAAAATTACATTTGACAGGGCATAAATCTTGGACCCTTCCGAATTAATACATTGTGTAGTTATGCTAAATAAAATTGTATGTTATATGTGTATTAACCAAAAAAATTGTTGAATGCTATGGTTAAGATATTGAGTTCCAAATTAATATAAATTATGAAACTTTCAGGTAGGGTGAGATAATTTAAGCTTTGATAAAGCAACATTGGCTACCTAACAATTAAGGCTAAAAATGTACAACCCACAAAATAGCCCATTCAGGACAACTTAATTAAATTCAGCTCACATGCTATTGCCAACCTTCCCATTCCCACCACCAATTAAGTAGTGAATACGACATTGCAATCCACCAAGGCACCAATTTTTTTTACCCTAATTTTATTCTCTCTCACTCATAGGGTGAGCCCCAGTTGACGCAAATATAGTAGTATCCCAGTATCTAGGCCCATGTCTTTGTCCCCAATCTTTGAATCCTTGATTAGGGTTGGGCCCCACTGGCATAAAGAGGTGGAAAGGTAGATCATAAAAGTGGAAGTCCACCGAACATTTATCAAACAACGATTGTTTTAATTTCGGATCTTGAGTTTAAATAATTGATAATTTATAGAGTGAATATTTGTCGATAAATTTTTTTACCACCCAAAGACCCCAAATGACTTAAACTTGGATTGTTTGACATAATAATATTCAGATATGTGAGGATATTACAATAAAAAATGGAAGTCCCACTTGTAAGATTTTTTCTCATATGCCATCTCACACAATGAGGTTGGGATTTGATTTGAAGGGGATGAAGCCAGAAAAGCCAATTCCTGAATTATGGACATCCATAAAGGAGAAATGGGGCCCAAGATGTGTACTCTCCCAACTTTTTCTTTCTTGTGTTGCATGATGTTAATTTTGTGCCCTAACCAACTGGTCCATCACCTTAAAAGGTGATGTTGCTTCCTCCTTGGTTCTCTTCTCCCACAACACTCTTGTGCTGTCCTTTAAAAGGTGGACCCCATTGGGTTAAATGACAAGTTGTCAGAGGAAAAAGAAATATGAACATCAAGAATCTCCCACCATGTACACAGTATACACCACTCTTTCTTTTTTTAGGGAAACAATTGATAGCTCCTTGCCATTGGTTTACTTTTGGGAAAATGATTTGGTAGGATAAGGAAAGTGGATTGGAACCAAATCTTTTAGGGATGGTGTGAAGTACCTTTTAAAATACTACTAGTTAAAAGATATTTAGTTTTGTGCAATATTTAGTATAACATCACAAAACTTTGTTAAATTATTGATGATCTGATTTCAAGTTTTTTGATTATTGTAAACGTGGTATAAAAATTTGAAACCGCTAACAATGAAGATCAATTGATAGTACTTGTCGTAAATTAACTAGAAATCTTGAATACGGGCCATATCAATTTAAATGCTTTAAAATAGATCCAATTGATATGAGAATATTATTAGTGATTTTATATCAACCAAAAAGAAAAAGGGAAATAATTGCGACCAATTGATACCATTTTAAATGTTGGGGTCTTCGGAGAGATGTAACACACAGAACAATGTCCTATTGTAAACTTTATTCTGTCTACCAAGCGCACAAAGTTTCACTTTTATCATTCCTACAACCATGGATTTCAATTTTCAATTTGGGATTTGATTGCAACATCATATCAACCATACATAGTGGAAACTTAAACCTAGACACCAATCTTGGGTAGAATGATTATGCCTTACGTTTTTTGTAAGTGGCTTATTTTAAAAACCTGAAAACTTTGAGATACATATAAATCATGTGGGTGGCATTTTTGTCCTTTTGTCCTTTTATTCTTTTCTTTTTTTATGTTTCACGGAGAACTTATCTTTTAAATATGTATGGTATATAATGGCATAGTAGGCAAGTGGGTGTTCTTGCCTCTAAAGCTGAAAATATACTCTTTCTTTTTCTGGCTGAAGCATGTGTAATGAAAATTACTTGACAACTTTGACATGGACAGGCTAAGAATGGAATCAGATGACTAATTTAATTATGAAGGCGATTGCGTAGTACTTTTTCTGAAATGGTTCGTTTTGTATCGTTTTAAGCACACTTTATTTCTTTAAAAATGTGAATTTGAGAAATTTTTATCATCATGGAAGATAACAGAAAACCACATATATAAGTAGTAAAAAGAACATCAAATATAAGTGAAATTTTCTTAATTTTTTAGAGATAATTTTTTTTCTCTATTAATTTTAAATTATGAGATGAACTATCATGATATAGAATTAGCCCATTGGACACTGCCAAGCTAATAGACGAACCCAGGATTTGAAGTTCAATTTGAGCCATGCAACTCTATATCCACAGAAGTCGCTTTTGGGCTCAACTAATACCAATCTTATCTTCTAGCATCTTGTGCTTCTGTTTGGGCTCCTAGAGACTAAAACTCAATGTCCAGCCTTTATTGTTGAATGGCCCAATAAATTGATCAAAAGTTCAAAACTTCTCTTGTCTGGGCTGATGGTTGAGATTTTGGGGCCTTAGTCAATGCTTTAAAGCAACCAAATTCAGTCTCAGGTCAAGCTCCGACCGGTCACATCGAAGACCTTTTCTTAATTCTTAAAGCCATTGGTCATGATTTTCACTAACAAGGATTTTGTCTAGCCATAATATTTCATTGACGAGTGATTTGTTTGCTTTGGATTATTTTTATATTTTTCTTCAAATGGTTACATCAAATAATACAAGATAGATACTATTCTAATAACATAATTACATGGTCAATCTCCAAACATCTTTAAATACTCAAATGTACAAAATAAGATTTTAGCAGCCTAAATCTGAAATGCAGTTCAACCGTCTTAGCTACTTGTAAATCTGGTATAGAATAGTTAGTAAAAATGATAAACTTTTAATTATACTTATTATTTTGAAAGATGGCTGGTTTTTAATTAACCAAAACCCTAGAAGAATAATCATGTACAATGCAAAATAGGACTTCTTAATCATGTTAACATTCAATAGACCCATCCATACTGATAAGGAGGTTGTCAAATTTGCCCCACCACACCACCGAACTCTCCTATGCCGCACATAATAACCAAAAAATTCCTCGCAAAAGGACACAAGATGATTTCGAATTAAACAAAATGAGTAATAAAAATGTAGCGCCGGCCACCAATAGAGGTTACTAAAATGACGGAACCTTATCGTTGACATTCCCATACTGGCTATATTCCGCGTCAGTGTATGCTTGACTAATTACACATTTTTTCCTGGTTGGTGTTTGATTAATTATAACAGGAAACGTTAGCATTGAAGCGATCATTGGGAGAGTTGACCAAGCTACATTCCCCAACGCTGTACATAAATTAAGTAGGACCCAATTTTAAATTGTCAATTGATGCTCTCTTTTTCTCAATTGCTGCTAGGTCAACTAATTTTTTTTAATACTATGTATATCCTGAAAAGTGGACTAATCTAAATTCAATTTGAATAAAATCTATGAAATGTAGCGAAGTTCTCTTATTTAACATTGCTTCGTTTCCAAATATGAAACTCAACAAATTTTGATTAAGATAGATAAACTTAATCTGAGGTGGTCTGTCAGCTATATAAACGTCAGAGACACATACTTGACGTTATATCAAGATTGTAATTAAATCGAGTTCCTTGGCTCGTGTCCCTACTCCGAAGTGCATGAGCCCTCATTGTCTACTAACTCGTTATTTTTAAATCATGATAAGTTGTTGATGTAATATTGACAAGGACCAATCAGTCTGAAGCTTTGTAGATTATATGAATTATATTTCCACTTGCAGCTCTGGATAGATCTCTAAGTGACTTCAATGTAATTATGAATCCTGACAGATAAAGAAAGTGGATTGAGATTGCCTTCTTTAGGTGGGAATTAAATAAGATAGTTGATGTAATATTGATAAGGACCAAATAGTCTGAAGCTTGCAAATTATATCATATATATTTCCAGTAAATAGTTCTCTAACTGAATTCATGTAATAATGAATCTTGACAGATAAAGAAAATGGATGGAGATGGCCTTCTTTAAAATGGGAACAAAAAACATATTTGATGTAACATTGATAAGGACCAATCAGTCTGAAGCTTGCAAATTTTAAAATATATATTTTGACTTACGGGTGTGAATAGTTAAGGATGGCGATGGGTAGAGTCGGGTAGGGTATTGGTACGACCCTACCCATACCCTAGTTTAAAAAGTCGGACCCATACCCTACCCTAGACCCTTAAGATTTTTCATTACTAGATTCATACCCTTACCCTTAGGGTCCGTAGGGTCTATAGGGTCTTATAGGGTCCGACCCTCAAATTAAATACAATATATTTTTAGTATAAAATTTAACTAAATCATAATGAATATATTAAATATTATTAAGAAATATCTTATAGATCACAAAAAATAATTTAAAAAGTCAATTTTGTAGATTATATTTCAAAATATTTAAGAAATATATTATATTTTATAAATAAAAAATAATAATAATAAGTCTAATTAGAGTTTAATTATTATTTAATTAGGGTTTAGTTAAGGGTAACGTCTAAATAAGGGTAAAATGGTAAGGGTAGGGTAAAAATTCACAGATTCATACCCTACCCTCGACCCTACCTTTAAATATAGACCCATACCCATACCCTACCATAGACCCAGTCAAAGTCAACAGACCCTCGACCCACGAGGTAAGGGTAGGGTCCGACCCGCAGGGTATGGGCATTTCTGCCATCCCTATGAATAGTTCACTATGTGAATTCATGTAATTATGAATCTTGACAGATAAAAGAAGTGGATGAAGATGGCCTTCTTTAAGTGGGAACGAAATACATATTTGATCCCCACTGTCAAATGATATTTGATATAATGGAACAAAATATTTATGATTCTCAGAATTTAAAGATTCAATCTTTTGTAGGTATAATCATAATTAAAATTTAGCTTAAAAAATATCATGCTCACTAAATGCATAGAAATTTTTGGAAGATGTCTAATATTATCAACTTAGGTGTGATAATATTCTTATTTGTTGATGCAATTTCATGTGATCAAATTTGGACACGCCGATGAACATGAAAATTTGACGTTTTGCAACCTTTTATGGTCTTGTTATGTTTGGACATCGACTAAGTAGATGTCCAATACTAGATGTCTAAAAGAACATATGTCACGACTGACTTGCCCACCTCTAAATTGGCGTGGGATAGAATAGATAATGTTGGGAATTATGTACACCGCAATCCAACATGCAGATTTCAAGTTGACAAATTATGATTACATACTAAATTTTTTTGGTACTTTTATGTTCTCAATTAATTAGTTCTTGTACCACATCGTCGTCAACCCTTGCAAAAAAAAATCGCATGGAACCCCAGGTATTCCATACTCATTACTTCTTGGAGATCATAGAAACACAAGCTTTTTTTTGGTACGGAACCTGTACTCCAATTGTACTCTTGCTTTGATTATATAATTAGTTTGGTTAATTACCAGTTTGTATATTCACTAAGATCATCGGGTGACTAAGGTGTTCTCCCTTTATCAAAAGGACTTTTCAGTTTAATTTATTGAGAACACATCAGAAAATATTGTGACTTTTTAAAAATTATAATTAGTTAAAATTTGAATTATTTGATACAATGATTGTTTGAATATCGGGTGGTATTAACCGTAATCCGTAAATTCATTGTGTATATATATGTCAACAATATGAGCAACACTTGAAACAACTATCTAAAACCCTCAAAATCAAACCTAAAATTAGTTCCTATCTACTTCCAATAATAGTTGGTGAATATACCACTATATGAGTCAATCCAATATACTATGGCTACCCTAAACCATAACAAACTTGTTCCAATCTTGGTCACATTCTTAATCTTCACTCCACAATTAGCCCTATCCGTGGTAGAAGAAGAAGAATGTACCTCCGAATCAACTCATGCACGAACAAAAAGAAAGCATTACCACTGAAAATCATAGCCATTGTCTCCATTTTGGTGACCAGCATGATTGGCATGTGCTCGCCTTTTCTTACACGTTCCATTCCGGCCCTCGGCTCCGGATCGGAACCTGTTCGTCATCGTCAAGACATTCGCGTCAGGGATCATTCTCGCCACAGGGTTCATGCACGTGCTGTCGGACTTGTTCGACATGTTGTTGTCGAGTTGCTTGAAGGAGAAGCCGTGGCACAAGTTCCCCCTTCACAGGGTTTGTGGCCATCTTGTCCGCTATTGTGACTTTGATGATTGATTCAATGGCTACTAGCGTGTACACCAAGAATAATCAGCCCGGATCATTACGGGAGAGGTGGCCGGAGCCTGTGCCGATCATGAATTAGCGGTGGCCGGAGGAGGTGGAGTGCATTCACAAGGACAAAATCATGGCCATCACGTTCCAAAATTTGCAACCAGTGGAACTTAATTGCTCCGATACCGTGTTGTTGCCATGGTCAGTAGCAAAATTAACCTTATTGATTAAGCTAATTTATAAGTTCATTTTTCTAATAAGTTGTGTATATAATGTAGCAATTCAATTACCAAAGGGTTTGTAATTTGTAAAATTCAAGGAGTTTGCAAAGGTGTAAGAATTTACTTATAAAAAAAAATTAGCAATTCAATTTGAACAAATACAAATTAATTCAAATTACCAAGATAGTATTAGTAATACAAATCATCATTTAGATTAACTAACAAATGAGACATTCTAGTTTTACTAAGAATTTTAAATATTTATTGAAGAGTTACATCACTACTTAAAATTATTACGAGATGCTCAAAACAAAATTTTGAATTAGTTGTTCAATTCAAATAACAAATTTCAAAGAAATTTCATTGGCGAATTGGATAATTCATAACCAACATTTAAATTTCATTAAATTATATAATTACTAACTAATCATGAACTTTAAATGTTGGATGTGCAGGTTTTTGAGCTTGGGATCGTTGTCCACCCAATAGTTATAGGCATCTCACTAGGAGAAGCATCAAAATATACTTGTACAATCAAAGGCCTTGTAGCTACCCTTTGCTTCCACCAGATGTTTGAAGGGATAGACCTTGGTGGCTGCATATACTCCAGGTCACAACTCAAATTTTTTTCTTAAAAAGATATTTGTCCAATTCAGACTCGAACATCGTTAAATTCTATGAAAAAACGAGTGCACGTGTGCATAATAAATATTAACGTGCACACGTGCACTCGATATGTGTTGTTATCCGAGGTCGAGTACGGAGTCGTAAAGAAGGCCGTGATGGCGTTCTTCTTCTCGGTAACGACGACGGTCGGGATCGCTGCTGGGATGGCATTGTCGAGCTCGTACAAAGAGAACAGCCCAAAGCCCCAGATGACCTTCGGATTGCTAAACGAGTCGTCTGCTGGGCTTCTGATCTACATGGCGTTGGTGGATCTGGTAGACTTCATGGGCCCAAAATTGCAGTCCAGCGTCAAGCTCCAATCGAAGGCCTACGTCGCCGTTTTGCTCGATGCTGGTGGCATGTGAGTGAGCATGTCTCTCATGGCTAAATAAATGGGCTTGAGAGATTAAATTAATTTCCCAATTTTATATTTATATTTATATATATTTTAAAATTTCTGTTTAAGAAAGTGTGGGCGATTTGAATTTGTGAATTTTCAATATAATGCATGTATTTCCGCCGACTCGGGCTAATTGAGTTGACTAGAAACTCTCTCTTTAATGTTACAAATGGAGATCAAACCGGTGTGATTGGATTAATTATGAGTGGGCAAGGTTTTTTTTTTTTTTTGCCAAAATGAAAACTTGGGAGTGAACAGTTATCGTATTACATTCCATCTCTCCAGTAACGTTATATCACTCATTTTTTGAATTAAACCGCAATTTTGTTAAATATAAGATTCTTCCTTTGACTTTATGGACTGGATGGATTATTCCCTCTAGTGACACCGACAAGATTGATTATACGATAATGTGATTTTGAAGCTCTGTACATTATTCTTCCGAATCTAATAACGTTATCGCATCTGGAATAAAATTGTTTTTTTTTTTGGGGGAAAGGAAATTAAAATTAAATATATAATCAGTGGTCGGCTACAGATAAGACTCTGAATGTCTACCCAATCATTTGAAACACCAGGTCGTTAATTAAGGAAGCTTCTTCCCCTTCATGCATCTTCCTTATTTTGTGCTTCAAAACTGTCATTTTCGAACCGACATAATTTAATGGCAGATCATGTGCTTGTTTGGGTGGCTGTTACTTTGAAAACTCTAGCCTAGTCCGAACATTAAACAATCATTAAAGTATCGGACACGAAACGATATAAAAGAATACAATTAATCAGGAATTATTGAAATAATATGTTGTTTGAATCATATTCGAAATGTCAATTTTAATGAATTGTTTTGAAAATTAATTTGATTATTCAAGAACTATCACTTTGAAATGCTATTTATTTTGCTAATTAAAATAACCGGGATTGCTTAAGGTTGGCAACTTAACGATTATGTTTATTAAAATTCATGCTCCCTTGCTGATCATTAATTTCTTTAAGTAAGATTTTATCGTGACCTTTTTTTTCTGTAAAAGTATAAATATATATTACTCCATGAAACAGTTGTAATCTCTTATTCTTGCTACGGGTATTTAACACCCAAGGTAGTATGTAAATATGTAACTTACTCTGGGCTTAGCAAAAAAAAAACTCAAGTGGAGAAAGTGCAATGATTATTAATAATGGAATCCTAATAAATTATAAACTAAATTATGTTGCAGTTTATACTAAAAAGACAAGGCCACTAAACCACAGACAATTCCTCACAGGAAAAAAAAAACTTAACCACAGACCAATGTGTAACAATTATCATTATGAATTCAAATTTATCTTTGCAAATTTAACTTTATGGAAAAAAAGATAAGGCCACTTAACCACATACCAGAGTTTAGATCCTTTATACTTTACTAGCATGTGCTTTCAATCTCATCTATAGAGACTTTGAAGTTTGAAATTATCATTCATAGTTTAATGTGAAAAAAATTAACTCGGTTAATAGTAAACAATGTGGCAGACCAAAACAATGAAATAATGTTATTTTACACAAATATATGAAACTTAAATAAATGGGAAAAATGTATTTTTTTTTTCAATCCTCAATGTTAGTATTAGAACTAGTTGATTATGTAAACTTCACAGTGTTTGAATTTTTTTACCCGAACTCCCTCCCTTGAGCACAAGGCCACCTTTGGAGGCCAAATAATTTTATCTGTTAACGTTAGAGCTGCTAAGTACTAAGCATTACCTAAGCTTTGTTGAGTATCTTCACCCATTTTCTAATTTCCTCTCTACCAAACAAGTTATTCTTTCGACGATGTATCAAACAAGGTGTTAGGATTAGACTAGAAGGTGTACAAACAAGCCAAGAGACAAAAGTAGGCACACCCAATTTGGAGTTACTTATTGGCAACAATATTGACTGAGCAGTGAGAATCTATAAAACTGACATGAATCTTTTGGATTATAGTATCATGGATAACCAATAATGCCAATGTTATTTTATCATCGTTTGTTTTTTCCGATTTCAGAGGTCTATATTAAAAAAAAAATATGAATTTGTATTATGACAATCTAACTGTTGGATTATATGGCATAATTAACATATAATCACGCAAATAATCAC
>SOPF01022517.1:0-38293 GCA_012979155.1 Hypericum perforatum
CAGCTGACTAAGCTGCTTGCTTACTTTGAAGCTTATCCATTAGGATAATGCTTATCCATTCGCTGACGTCAGCGCCTATCCATACGGATAATGCCGGTTCGCTAACCGGTACAATATCCGAGCCCAATTGGCCCGAGCCCAAATTTGCATAACGATGAATGCAATCCGGGCCCGGAGTCCAACAGTTAATATAGCTAGATCTAATTTCGCAAGATAATAACGTCTCCCCACATCCTTAAAACTTAAAAGTAATGCAACTACAGAAACCGAAAACTTAAGGTCCCATTATAAGATCAGATGTTGTTTACTATGATTGACTACATTTTTCTGTTTATGCTGTATTTTTTTTCCCTTGAAACTTCTTAGTTTTCTTAAACCAACTAAGCTAAATAATTGAGACTTGCCCTCACTAAAAGACCCTTAAAAAATATAAAGTTTTATTAATAAATATTTAACATTGACGAAACAAGTACAAGATTAAATAATTTAAATTCAAAACTAGTATGATAATTTTTCATTACGAATTTCAGTGAGCTCTATAGAAGTAACAAACCTCTACGTTGACCTACCGTCCTTTCTAAAACACTGTGCTCTAACCTGTTTTGTTGCCTACAAAAAATCTGGGAAGTAGGAAGAAATGACGTCAGAGTTCACAGCTCAGAGAGAGAGAGAGAGAGAGAGAGAGAGAGAGAGAGGGGCCCCCCCCTGTACCCAAGACCAAGCCAACTCGGAACTCATTATTTGCTGGCTGTCTCGTCTCGTCTCAGTTGGCACATATACGGTATACCTCAATTATATAAAGCTGTACTATCATTAAAACTTCAGTTTAAATAATGACTTGTTATATAAATCAGCTAAAAAATCATGATTCTACAAAGCGTGCAAGTCACAAAGCTTCATGAAGCAAGCAAATGCTTAATTTTTTAGTAATCCTTTTACTTACTCACTCAATATACCAACATATCTAAAATTGTTTCAGATAAAATTTTGAAATATGACAAATACTTATATGTTTTTAACATTATTTTGTTTTTTATTGCCCACGCCACGGTGAAAGATTTAAGACTACTGTAGTAAAATTTCGCTCTTCTTTAATGAGACCGGACAAAGGAAAAAAAAACTGTTATGACCTTTCACTTTACTCTTCTTCTTCCAACCGCTGTTTGTCTTCTTATTTGCTCTTAAAGAGAATCCCATTGGGAAAAACAAACTAAAGCAAAGAAAGTCTCTTTCAGATCTAACCCACTTGGCCTCTCTCTTTCAGGTAACTTGACCTTCTTTCCACTTCAAAGATTGCAGCTTTATTATACTTATCTGTTTTGTGTGTGTCGGTGGAGCTTGAAAAGTCTCTGTCTTGCCACATTTTGGACCTTATCCACTAGTTTGGCTTGCTTAGATTACATAGAAGATGAGGTAAAGATTGATTTTTGATGCTTGAACTTGTTTAAGTAGGTAAAATTGAATATGGGTTCCTGAGATATGCTGGCCTGGCCAAAATTTAGAGGTCAAGAAGAATTGAGCTTGGTCAACCATTTCATGATTTCCAAGTCAACTTCGTGGTTACCACGTTCTCTTTGAACTGTTTATTTGGTTATTTCTGTGATTAAAAGTTCTATACTTGGTATCTTGATTTTGTGTTCTGTCCCTTGGAAGGACAAACTAGGTGAATGATATAAGGAGATGGGGAAGAAAGGGAAGTGGCTGTCTAGTGTGAAGAAAGCTCTCACCCCGGAGTCCAAAGAGAAGAAAGACCAGGTACCAGGAGATTCGGATTTCAAGTGGTTTTTGTTGTCTTGTGTCTTTGTTTTGCTGTTTACGCTTTCAAAACCATTTTTGTTTATTCAGAAGAAGAAATGGTTTGGTGGGAAGCAAAGAGAAGCAGATAGTGCATCTGCAGAGGTAGAGAATGCTGCGACAGGTTCATCTCGGCTTCGCCATCCTTCTCCGCCACCACCACCACCACCACCACCACATCCTCAGCTGGAAGACGAGGAACTGATTGAGAACCTGAATGAAACAGTGAATGATGAGGCGGTACCAGCTTCTGCTGTTGTCTCAGAAGAACCTTCGTTTGTCCCAGTTGAAACCTTTGAGGTTGAAAACCGCAAAAATGTTCGAGTTTCCATGGTTAATAAGTATGCTGGAATGTCAAAGGAAGAACTGGGAGCTATCAAAATTCAGACTGCATTTCGAGTATATCAGGTATGTGCATATGCATCCGAAATGTGATATTGCCTGTATGGTTGATTGAATTTCTGTAGTGATGGTTGATCATGATTGGATGATCATGTTATTTACCATGCCAATGATCATTAACTATGTTATTTTGATCATTGATTAGTGTCTATAGTGGTGGTGTTAGCCGTTACTTAGTAGCAAATATTAGAGTAATAAACAGCTGTCATTGAGTTTATGCTCTTTGCTAATAATTTCAAAGTAACTCCTTGCAATGTGATACTGCCTTTTTTTTTGTTCCCCTTTTTAGGCTAGAAAGGCACTAAGGGCCTTGCGAGGGTTGGTTAGGCTCAAATTACTCATGGAAGGGCAGACTGTAAAACGACAAACCACGCATACCCTACGGTGCATGCAGACCCTATCGCGTGTGCAGTCTCAGATAACCTCCAGAAGGATCAGAATGTCGGAAGAAAAACTGGCTCTCCAGAGACAACTCCTCCAGAAACATGCCAAGGAGCTCGAGAGTTTGCGGGCATGTCCTGTTCTCTAAGTTTTTCTGTTCTTTCAGTGTGTTATCATCAGACCAATTCTTTCTAATCAATTACAAGTATCTAGCTCTTACAAACCATTGGGCATGCAAATGTTGTAACAGCTCGGTGAGGAATGGGATGATAGCAACCAGTCAAAGGAACAGGTTGAAGCTAACCTACTCAGCAAGTATGAGGCTGCTATGAGAAGGGAAAGAGCACTAGCTTACTCATTCTCACATCAGGTAACAGCTTCTCCAATTATTCATCAACGTCACAAATATGTTAAAAATAAGAGCGACGGAGAACAACCTTAGTCACTTTGATAATCTAAGCACACCGAGTGGGCCATTGGGACATACCTCATGTTTCTTTCTTTTCAGAAAACATGGAAGAACGGATCCAAATCTGCCAATCCAATGTTCATGAATCCAAACAATCCCACATGGGGTTGGAGCTGGCTCGAAAGGTGGATGGCAGCCCATCCGTGGGAAAGCAAGAACACGGCAGACAAAGAATCAAACAATGACCAATCCTCCCTAAAAAGTGCCAGTCGTGGCATTTCCAAGGCAGAGATCACCAAGTCCTTTGCACGCTACCAGATAAATTCCGATAAACTATCACCAGCGGACAGTGAAAAGCCTAACCAAACTACGAATGTACATTCTCCTGCAACCCCAAGGCAAACAGCCGCTGTAGCTAGAAAGCTGAAGTCCGCGAGCCCCAGAACTAGCATTGACGGTGTGGACGACGACTCCAAAAGCATGGCCAGCGTCCAGTCAAATAAGCCTAGAAGACACAGCATTGCAGGATCCTCTGTCCGAGACGACGAAAGCATCGGAAGCTCCCCGTCGTTGCCGAGCTACATGGTGCCGACGCAGTCTGCCAAGGCCAAGTCCAGATTCCAGAGCCCTTCGTCGGGCGAGAAGAATGGGGATACGCCGGAAAAGGAAAGAGGGTTGCCGGGACCTGCAAAGAAGAGACTTTCGTACCCACCATCGCCCGCCAAACTCAAGCGGCGGGCCGAGTTGGTGAAGCCTGAAACCAACTCGAGTGCAGGGAACGGCATTGCCATTGAATAAATACACAAGGATTCAAGAGAGGAATACAGTGAAACAAGGAAGAAGGGAGGGAAATAAGAGATGATCTAATCATAAATTATACTTGGTTGTTGCAGAAAAAGAAGGTGGGTTCAAGGTGAATGAATGTTTTTTTAATTTCTGTCACAGGTAAGAAGTGATATTGTTTCATATGTTATTTGTTTGTATTTATTTATTTAATTACCATCTCCATTATTTGTGATCTTGACAATTTGAGATGTGATGTAATTGATTTCTCAACTGGTTTACTTAAAAACAATTTTACAGTCAGGCCAAAACTATATTAGTGTTTTTAATTTTTAGAAGTGTTTTGGACATTTAATGTTGTTTCCGAAAGGAAACGTAGGCGGTAACTAGTGCCCAATTTTCGTAAACTAAAGGGAGTAACTATCCTATCCACCAACAAAAAAAAAACTAAAGGGACATATCAGGCCCAAATTGGTCAGATGGTCCAACACATGATATGAAATTGAGTCTTCACAAGTTAATATCCGATACAAGCCAATTTTTAAATTTTTTCTCAAGAATAAGTAACCAAAGTGTATACTTTGATTAAAAAAATTGTTTGGTGGGGAACGTTTCAGTCAACATTATAACATGTTTGTTGCTTTTGAAAATGGTTAATTACCCTCAGGTCCCTGTACTATTGACGATTTTGTAATAGGGTCCCTGTATAATTTGAATAAGATATAAGACCCTCGTTTTATAACGAAATATTGTTATTAGGTCCCTAGCTGACATCATCATTTATTTTTTTGAAATTTTTTCAAGTAACAGACCAAAATACCCCTAATTATTTTTAAAAAAAATCAATCTTCTTCAAACTTAGAACACGATGAACACCATAGCAAAATCAATAAGAACACCATGAACATCAAAGCAAAATCAAAAAAATCCAAAAGAAATCAACAACAAATCGTCTAAATTAAAAATAACAAACCGTCCCCCAAATCAACAAACCAAAACCAATTAATAACCCAATTAAAAACCTAGAATCCCAAATCGCCTCCTCCACTCCGGGCCGCACCAAATCACTTGCGAGGGGTTCTCGGGAGGAGCTTCAACTCATCGGGAGGAGCTTCGACTCATCGGGAGAAGCTTCATCTACTCGCAACCAAAACAAACCACGAGGATCTTCGACTCATCGGGAACAAAGACGTGAATCTGATCGAGGAAGCTAATCCCCTGCGACCGATCCTTCCTCCTTACATACCCAACCGCCTCCTTCTCCCCGTACGCCCCGTACCCTCCCCTCCCGCTCCGTTGCCACATCTCCCCAGCGTAGCTCCGGTGCCTGAAGTACGCCTCCGGTCTTTTTGGGGTTTGACTTCAAGGGAGGTGGTGAGGGTGTGACAGCCGTCACGAGGTGGGTCGAATCTGGGAATGTGGAAGCGGTGTACTCCTCTGCGTTGGGGCGGTGCCTTTGGGCTCTGGGTTAAGCCGGAGATCTTCGATTTGATTATGTTCCATCTCTTTGACTTCATTTTGGTTTTGATTTTTGTTTTGATTTTCGTTTCTTATGGTGTTCTTGGATTCCAGGTTGAAGATGATTTCAATAAAGTTTATTTTGTTTTTTTGGTTTTTTTAATTTTTGGCTTAAGGGTATTTTGGTCAATTGAATGATAAAAAAATAAAAAAAATTGATGATGTCACCGAGAGTCCAGCTAGGAACCTAATATCAATATTTCATTAAAAAACAGGGGTCTTATATCTTATTCAAATTATACAGGGACTCTATTACAAAATCGTCAATAGTATAGGGACCTGAGGGTAATTAACCCTTTTGAAAAACATTATACCAACCTGATAATACTTTTCCTTGGGCGAAATTAAACATTTTCTCCCCCTGTTTAAAGCATTTATTTGAAATCAATATTACAGTAAACTAACCAATATCGGTAAGTACAGAAACTATTATTTGTCGCAGATAAACATAATTAAAAGATAATAAACTCTTTAGATCAATAATCTTTTTAAATTCGCGAAAGGGTTTGAACATAGCGGGGGACCAATTGGGCTTCTTTTTTACTTGGAGAAAACGAAAACTAGCCTTCCAGAAACACCCAGCAGCAGCAAACCGTCAAACGGAAATCCAATATATATAAACAGAGGTCGCAAGAAAAAAAAAAAATCCCATATATGAGGAGACAATTTAAATAAGAAATTAAAAAAACACATCAAACCCTCCACGGTTGTTGGTTCTTCTTCGTCATGGTAAGAGGATTTGTTGGTCGGAGCTTTTTTATAGTTTGGGTTTTATTTTATTTTATTTGGTGTTGTTGCGTTAGGGATGAAGCCGTTAGCTGCCGAGCTTATACCTTTTTTTTTTGAATTGGTTTCTGATGGGGTGGTTGGATTGGGTTTGTTTGTTTAATGAGCATAGGCTACTACCTGTATTGCGGTAGCTGCTGCAGCTTGGGCTGGCCGGGCCGGAGTGCTGGCGTGGCAGGCGTTCAAGGCAAGACCCCCAACCGTCAGGATGAGGAGGTTCTACGATGGCGGATTTCAACCTACAATGACAAGGAGAGAAGCCGCCCTCGTCCTCGGGGTCAGGTAGTAATAGAATGCTATCATGTTCGTACTTTGTTTTCAGCATTCCGAGTGAAGTATATTTAGTAATCACGAGGTGTGACCGTATTGGAACGATCCATTACTAGTTGATTGGTTATTCAAACAACCAATGGTCCCGAACTCTTTCATCAATGGTGTTGTGACATTCAACTTGTTTTTGGTTGTTTGTTTGCGTTTCAAATGTGGTTCCTTTTTCCACCCTGTTATTGTCACAAGTTTGGATTCGATGGATTTGTCGTTGTTAGCTAGGCAATCCGGTTAGATTTGCAGATGGTAAGTTTGCAGAAAATTAGTGCAAAGCAATCCGATGGAATGTCGTTGTTAGCTGGTTAAATCCAATCATGTTGGTTAGGATCAGGGAAAGAAGTGGTTGTATTGAAACAAATATTAGTTGGTTAATAGAATTCCTCTTGAGGTTCTCCTTCCTTTGTCGTGGTGGGTTGTTGTTTGCCTTCAAATGCAGTTCAATGTCTGTTCGATCGTCCTTCGACCCCATCCTGTGCCACCTCGCTTTCGTCGGATCTGTTTCGAGTTCTGTTTCGTATGCTTGTATCTTATTTGTCTTCGATGTAACTTGTCTATCAATATAGGCTTCGCGCCATTTTACCCTTAAAAAAAAATGCAGTTCAATGTTAAATATCTGTGGCCGACTTGGCCTTCATGTTTCAATTGATATCTGACTGAGTTCTTGTTTTTTTATGATGTTGCAGGGAAAGAACTCCTCTAGACAAAGTCAAGGAAGCACATAGGAGGGTGATGGTTGCAAACCATCCTGATGCCGGTGGCAGCCATTACCTCGCGTCTAAAATCAACGAAGCTAAAGATATGTTGCTTGGGAAAAAGAACAGTGGTTCTGCACTATAAACATCTACCTGCTATTTCAGAAAGAAGAGCTCCTATTAGAGTTCCATTCTTTTCCCTCTTTACCTGGGGCAAGATATATGCAACCAGCAAATTCTTGTATTAATTGGATTATGAATGAGGTATATTCATCACGTCTTCCGGAAAGGGGAAGTAGGAGAAATGCTCTTCGTCTTGAATATTTCAACCATAGGCTATACCAAGTCATACAAAAGTCCACGAACCATCAAAATGTATTCAACCATTGGTTATACCAAGTGATACAAAATTCCTCGAACCATCAAAATGTCTTGACACAAAGAAGCGACAAGAGTGAAATCATTTTACTGAAATTGATTCTCCCCTAGACATACAAACCACCAGAATGGACAGAATGCTTTGTCATGTCCATCTGATAATTACCAAGGAGCAGAAACTAAAGCTTTGAACTGCTCCTCAGCACTCGAAACCTTCTTGTTAACAATTGATAACTGCAGCTCCAAAGAAGCAGCCCTTGCTTCTTTTACATGTTTCAGTGATATACGGATTCCTTGTCTACTTTCAGCCTCTTGCAATTCTTTGTCCATTTGGTTGATGCCCTCTTCCAGCTTGACCTTGTCCCCAGCCTTCTCCGCGATCCTGTCCCTGACTTCGTAAAGTCGGTGCCTAATCTGTTCTCGCCTCTTCTGGATCGCTAACAAGCTGCTTACACGTTCAACAGTTGTCTTTACGTCGAACCCAAACAGTTCCAAGTCCTCAAGTTGTTTTAGGTAATGGTGAAAGAGGCCGACAGAAACATCAGGTTTTAAAGCTGCAATTTTTTCCACCAGAGTAGCAAAGCCAACCGTAAACTTAATTGCTTCTTCTTCGCGAATTTCAGGGTCCAATTCCACCAGCGGGCCAAAATGAGGCCTTTGCGGCAGGAGTCTGAAAGCTTCGCAAGACTCTATGCTTCCCCAAAAACGTAAGGTCTTCGTGAAAGGAAGTATCAGGTCAATGTCAGGCCTGCCACCATTTGAAGCCGACTGCATATGTTCATCTCTGTTTGTTGGATCATCATTTCGTGCTTCAGTATCGCTGGTGCCATGTCCTGGACAAAGACCAGACTGATTTTGAGTATCACACTCCTGATTGACATGATCCGTATCACAACCGCCACCTTCAGGTAGAACAGGTTCCTCTGAAAAATAATTAAATGAAACTGTCAGTTCCTTAGATACATAGATAGAATCACTTGATCGAACTTTATGTCAGTCGCTTAGATACATAGAATCACTTTATGAAACTAAAGTTCGTTTCTTCAGAATCTCAGATAAAAGTACCTTCTTCCTCTTGACAGTTGCCATCAATAGCCTCCTGATCATTTACAGAGCCGCCACCACCTTCAGGTAGAAAAGGTTCCTCTTTTTCTGTAAAAGATCGGATGAAACAGCGTTAATACCTCGGAATTGTTTCGGGCCAAAGGTAAGGATATAAAACAATGTTCCTTCTTCTTATAAAAGTACCTTCTTCATCTTGATAGTTGTCATCAACCATTAGCTGATTAGCTTCCTGATTATCTGTATCATCGCCGCCACTTTCAAAGAGAATAGGTTCCTCCTCTGTAAAAAATCGGATAAACTAAGTTAGTTCTTCGGAAATGTCACCGGCGAGCCATTTCTAAGTACAACACAAATAAAACTATATTTCTTCTTCTGATAAAAGTACCTTCTTTGTCTTGGCAGTTTGCATCAGCCATTAGCAGATCATCCGCATCATCGCCACCGCCTTCCAGTAGAACAGGTTCCTCTTTTTCAATAAAAGATTGTACAAAACCAAGTTATTTCTTTAAAATTGTCATTATCGGGCCAATGCTATGAATAACATAACTAAAAATATGACCTATCTTCTGATAAAAGTACCTTCTTTACTTTGACAGTTTGCATCAGCCAATAACAGACTAGCCTCCTGATCATCCGTGCCATCACCACCACCTTCCGATAGAATAGGTTTCCCCGAGGATTTCGGCTTCAATAATTCGCCGCGTAACTCTTCCACACACACACTTGCGGTACTTGCTGTTGGAGAGAGTTTGGACATCTCGTTAATAATACTTGTCTCCTCTTTAAAAACAGTAGTACTCGGAGCATCCTGTAGACCAAAGGTTTCAACAATTAAAACTACATCCCTATCACTAAACGCGTGCTTGAAGGAACAAAAAAACATGTTTCAGCATGAGTTTTGTCTGTTAATTCATTGGACCAAGCTCCTTGGCATCAAGTAGCAAGACAAGAACTCACATGTCTGAAGCTTGAACAATTCCAAGTGCCCGACGTAGAACTTTCTGGTGGAGATGCAACCCCTGATGGCTGGTCCGGAGAAACAAACGCAACACTCAATCTCTTGACCTGGTGTCCACCATCCTTCTGGTTGAATAATAAGAAAACCAAGAAGTCCGTAAAAATCCACAAGTAAAGATATTTATTTTGTAATCAACTCGCACAACAACTTAATTGGAATACAAAATAAAACCATCATCTTTTCAGCATCAGCATCAGTTGCGTTAGCATTCACTCTCAGACAGTGGAGCATAAACATGTCCTTGCATGTGATGTCTGATTCAGCAATACCCTTCCGCGCTTTTCTCGTAACTGAGAAACAAAATACTCATCATCAACACAGATCGGAAGGAACATGAAGCCAACCAGAATAATAATAAACAGAAGAAACAAAACACATGAAATTAAAGACAAACGGAATGGTCTGGTGCTTCTAACCTACAATTGGAAGTTGCGACCTTGGCTCCAAGATCCCTCTTTTTGGCTGAACATTGTAGCACTTGATATGACTGATTTTGACTCTGAACTGAACCATCAACAGGAAATGTGTCACTCTTTTATCTCAAAAATCCAAGAATTGCAGATAAATTTCCCCATTCAAATGTTGTTGGTACGGATATACTCCTCCCTTTATTAAATTTTTTCCGTTGTGATATTGTTACTTATAAATGAGAAAACAAAAAATCAGTTACTCATTGAAACAAGTTGAACACTCTATATCGTCAAGCAACTGGGGTCCAACCATATAAAGCTTTGAATCTTTGGATTTTCTCCAAGTATCAAATATTTCCAAATTCCATTTCTTATACAATTATCATCCAGATCAACAGTTTAACTACGGGGAAAAAAAGCAGAAAAAGGTGACAAGCACACACATCCCAAATAGCTACGGCCACGAAATTTCCACCAACTAGTCAAAATCAAGGTCGACTTGATTAGTACATAATGATAAATAAATGTAAAACAAATAGTTCATAGTATTACAACGACCGTGTCTTATGAATATTTCACAAAATAAAAAAGCACTTTTTCCCTTGTGTAGAAAAATAATATAAAAATCCATTATTAGCAGACATAAGAAGGAACGACTGATTGAAGGTCACTTCATTAATAAATAATCATGAATAAATGGAAAAAAATAGCTCATAGTAATACAACGACCTTGTGTATCCTCAATATTTCACAAAACAAAATAGAACTTTTCCCTTTAGTAGAAAAAATCAAAAAAAAATATATAAAAAAACCATTACAAATAACTTCAAGCAAAAAATATTTTTCTTCCCTTAAAATAGAAAAATAAACTCTTTCGCGAAACCACTGAAGCAAAAAGCTTCAAACCTTGAATCTAAACCTAACCCTAAACCCCAAAGTGAGCCATAAGTTCTAAAATACGAACTAACACCATAGACTCCAAGCCCGGGAGATGCAACATGTAACTTTTCCAAGGTCGAAACACTAAACCCTAACCACACCTAATTAAAAACGAATCAAAATATTTTACCACTTGGGTCAACTCGTGTGGTTCGAGAGGTAACAAAAGTGTAATAAAGCTCGTACCTTGAAGGCCACGTAGCTGTCGGTTTGGTTCGACAACCGAAGGAGACAGGAGGTTTCATCCTTGGACCCACCACCTTCAAAGGAGGAGAACACATTTTTTGTAATATCGAGAAATGTGAACAAGAAGTCTTCTTTATCACGTTAGGGTTTAGTGAAACTGGTTACTTACTTTGGAACCTGATCTCCGGCGGTTCGATCTCGACAAGTTGGTCTCCGGCGTCGCTCATGATCTCTGCGCTTCTCTTCTTCTTTTTCCTCCAACTGTGGGCTGTCTTAGGTTTGTGTTGGATTTCGAAGTGTGTTTTTCTTTTTTCCAAACGCCAGAGAGCTTTTAGGTAGCGCTTTTGTTGTTTATTGCGTTCAGATAATAATTTTGGATATTCAAACAAGCAAGAAGTTTGATGGTCATCCAATAAGAAACTTTGCCGTGTCTCGGAATGTGTGAATGATCTCAAACACGTTTTCTGACATTAATGAGGAGTCACGACATCTTACTTTGTTTCAAGTAAAGGATTAGACACCTCGGATCAATTTCTGTTTCTTGTGGTTATATATTCCATGTTTTTTGCACAATATTTTTTAGTTTTGTATTTGCTGTTTTGATGACATATGTTACAAAATAATATGAAAAATTATGGTTTTCTTAAATTGAAGCAAAATCTCAATTCTTAATATATCAAAACTTGCTTTTGTGCTATAAAACAAAGGGTCCCTAAAACAAATCTAGCGGGAAATGATGGGTCACTTGCGTGACACTCCTTTATTAGTCCCCATGTTGGGACTAAAAGAATGGATTTATTAAATGAGGGTGGTTTGTTAAAATTATTTTTATTTCTTTCTCTCTTCAATCTCTATAATTACTCCACTAATTCTCTTTCCTTATCTTTCCTATTAATTATCTACTATTTAGTTTAAATTTATTAATTCTCTTCCACTAATTAATTAGTTTTACTCACAACCAAATCCCTAATTATAGCCATCATCACTCTAATCTCTCTTTCAAAAATAAAATACGGCCACCTTCTGAATTGCTGCAAGTTTAACTGGTTTGTTGGTTTTACTGGTTTACTGAATTATTGATTTACTGGTTTATAGATTTACTGTTTATTGGTTTATTGATTTAATGGTTTATTGGTTTTATTGGTTTATTAATTTACTAGTTTACTAGTTTATTGATTTATTGGTTTGTTGGTTTTAATGGTTTACTGGTTTACTGATTTGTTAGTTTTACTGGTTTATTGATTTACTAGTTTACTGGTTTATTGATTTACTGGTTTGTTGGTTTTACTAGTTTATTGGTTTACTGATTTACTCGCTTATTGATTTACTGATTTGTTAGTTTTACTTTTATGCATGTGGTTAGTGTTTTGTAATTTCTGAGACAAACGGAAAAAATTGTTGTTTTAAATTCTTATTTATTGATTTTCTGTAACAAATTCAATGTTTAAATTTTAAATTCCTTAAAAGTAACCATATTTATGATAATAGGGGCTAAAAAGAAGGGACGTGCTTTATGATTTGGTAAAATGGAGCTAAAAAAGGGAAGACATTAACTGCTCGGAGGCATATACCCTTTGGGTAAAAGACAATAATAACCTTGTACCTTTTTTAACTATTCGATCGGTTTTGTTTCAAAAAAATTCCAATCGGATGGTCCAAATTCGAGTTTCCATATGTGGACACTCCCTTTTTAGTGCCCATAGAATCCAATTTCTCCAAGAGTAGGTAGTATTATTTTTTTGGGAAAAGTACAGAAAAGTACCCTGTGGTTTCACCGATTCTCACTTGAGTACCTTGTGCTTTTTGGACCGTAGAACCGGTCCAAGTTACAAAAATTTTCATCACGGACCGGTCTTGATCTCCGGTCCGCGAGTTTTTTACAAAACGATGCCGTTTCGTCTCTAATGTGGAGCACTACGTGGAACTGGCGTGGCAGTGGCTAATTACCAAACTAATACATAATTAAATTTTAATTTTTTAAAACACCATCTTCTTCTCTACTCATTTCTTTCCTCCACACCTCTCTCTTTTAAAACACCATCGTTCGCCCAATTTCACAAAATCGTTCCAGGTTTCAATTGTTCCAATTAAATGCTCCAATTTCACAAAATCGTTTGCCGAATTAAATGCTCCAATTTCACAACTGAATCTTCAACCAAGATCGTTCACCCACTTCTTCCTCTTAATGGCTTCAATTGTTCCAATTAAATGCTCCAATTTTACAAAATTCCCAACCATTAGAAATTAGGGTTCATACGGCAACTAATTCATCAACAAGGTGACCACAAGGGACTCGAGGGTGGCAACCACTGCCCAGTTGAAGGCGGAAGAGCCACGGGGTCGATGAGGCAGATCCCAAAGATCAGGACGAAGCTGATGCAGAAGGACCCCGTGAAGACCACGGTGCTGAACAAGGTGAGCACGCCGAAATCGAGCCCATCTGAACCCAAAGTCGAGCGAGGACAAAGTCACCGTAAGGGAACCAATGGCAGTTGAGTAACTGCTAGCGCCGAGGGTTTAGTCGAAGAAGGAGCGTATGGGGAAGGAGGAGGAGGTGAGGTCAACAGCATGCGGGTAGAATTGGAGTGGTCAAGAAGAAGAGAAGAGGGCCAGAAGCACCTCATCTTCAACATTTGCTTCGCCATTTTCGGCCTCTAGAGCTCCTCCCTTTGATTTTCTGTTTTGGTCTACGGAAAGAACTATCGTAGATCTGTTGCCCTTGTTGTTATTGGATGTGTTTTAGTATTTAATATTTTTTTAAACAAATTTCTGAGTTTAAATTTTTTTTTCTTAATGTTCAATGTAGAAAATGTTGAATTTGTTATTATTTTTTGATTCAGAATATTTTGGTCACCAAATTGGAAAAGAAATTAAAAAAATAATGCATACAAGACTAACATCTTTTTGAAATGTAAGAATCTGAAAACAATATTTCAAATGGTAGAAATAATAGAAATTATGCAAAAAAGAGGGTATTTTTAAAAAAAATTAAAATTAATCATGTACTACTTTGTAATTAGCCACTACTACGTCATTTCCACGTAGCAGTCCACTTCGGCAACGAAACGGTGTCGTTTTGAAAAAACCACGCGGACCGGAGATCGGGATCGGTCCGTGATAAAAATTTTCATAACTTGGACCTGTTTTACGGTCCAAAAAGCACAGGGTACCCAAGTGAGAATCGGTGAAAGCACAGGGTATCTAAGTGTACTTTTCCCTATTTTTTTTCTTTTGCTTTGTTTGATATTTTGTTGTTTTTCTTTTCTTTTGGTGTAATTTTGTGATTTATTTATTTATATGTGTTGGTGTGGGCAGAAAGAGAGAGGGGGGATTGATCCGATTATTACTGGCGGCCACTTGCGTGGCAGTTTTAATGTGGGCCCGGGAGTGGATCGCGCTTTAACACATCTTCGATTTGACTTTTGACCGACGTCGCGGAAGAATCGTGGGCAAAAAAAATTATTACAGGGTTCCCCCGTGTTTGGTTAAGTCTACAGTTTAGCCCCTCGATCGTTGGCCGTTAGTGGGCCGGAGCTCCAACACAAAAACACGCTGCCCGCCAGCCCAGCCCATGAACAAAAATACTGATTCGGAACCGTCGGCCCATGGACAGTTTATCAAGCCACTATAAAACTGCCAGCCAACCAACCAAAAGACAGGCATTGGACCGGTAAGGAAGACACCCCCCCTCTCTCTCTCTCTCTCTTCTCTCTCTCTGTCGGAGTTGAAAAGAAAGAGACAAAAAAGGCGGCGGCTTTCAAATGGAGGAGAAGGGGGTTCGAATCCGGCGGTTACCGGGCAGCTCCTCGCGGAGCTCCCCTCACGTGGCTTATTCTCCTCCACCGTCCTCTCCTCCAACCTCGTGAGCCCTCCTCTCCTTTGCTTACACTCTCTAATTAACACGGGACTTTTTTTTGTGCTTCCTTTCTGTACAAATTGGAAGCTCCGGAAGTTTAAGGTTATTTTTCTCCACTGTGCTTTTAGCTACTCTGTGACTTAGGTTTTGTACAGAAGACTTGAGTGATGTTGCCAATTAGTAGTAGTTGTTGTCTGTTAGGGTTTTGAGTAGTTGAATCTTTTGTTGTCGGTGGGGTATTTGTTTCGGCCCTTTCGGTGGTTTGATGTTTGTTTATGCATTTCCTCGCAGGGCGGGATGTGAGTTTATGTTTGTGATCGTGACACTTCGCCCCCGGGTATGTCTCCATTTGTTGTTTTTTGTTGGCATGCTTTGACAAGTTCAACACTTTTTTTTTGTGTTCTCATCACGTTATTGGTAATTCACAATTTAATAATTATATTTACGGAGATTTTATGCACTTTCGCGCCTCCCTGTTTGGGTCAAGGCGATGACACCTAGCGGCGGCACATCTTTCGACCTCCACCAACAGAACAATGAGTTCCCGAGGTTTTTGAACATCATGAGCCTCGTGGGCTTCGTCTAATTCTGGCCCGCTTGGCCCATCTTTCAATCTCGTCTAATTCCCGAGGTACTTAGAGGAGTGGTTGCTCAAATTTGTCCTTGATTGGTAAATTTTTATTCATTTTTTTAATTTGTGGGCTGGCTTTTTTCTTTGAAGTGAAGTGGTAATTTGTGTTAGATCTACCAAGTGGCTAGCTTGGGAAAGTTTGAAGGGCTAGTTTGATGTCCAAAGTGAACCCTTTTCTCCTTGGTCAAAGTTTCATGTTATGGAGCACTCCATTACACTAATAAGTGCTAAAATTTAGAAGTTGAAATGGCGTGCTCACATTTAATGAAGGCTGTAACGCTTTCAAGCGCCAATTTTGAATTCTCCTTTTGTTTTTTTTTGTGTAATTAATAAGCACCAAAACGCCAATATAGCGACAAAAAAAAAGTAACATTTTTGTCCCTATTGACTAATGGAGCTTCAAGTTCTTGGACTCTTCTAGTCCTGCCTTTTTCGAGGTAGCCCAATTAAATACTTAGTCTTTCTTTCTTTCTTAGTTGGACAAATTGGTTGTTTAATGGCCCTTTGTAGTTGCTCTGCTGTTTGTGGTGTGGAATATAAATGCTGTAGTGTAACTGAAGGCAAAGAAGAGAAAAAACTTGGAAAGTGAAAAATCTTAAATTGTTTAAGGTTTTAGCCATCTTAATTATTTGGACCTTTTCGTATTTTCAACGGTTTCTTGCTCTATAATTTTCGTGTTGTGGTTCTGGTTGGTGGTGGTAGTTTGTTTAGTACGAGTTTCTTTGAAGGAAATGATGTTAGTATGCTTGTTAGGTCCCAGTGCATACTTATGATAGATAAGGTGAAGGTCCTATATGGACCTTGTAATTTTGTCTTGGAATTTATTTTCGGGCCCTGAAGCTTTCTTTGAGATATTGCAGGTGGTGGTTGGGGTCAGGTGTGGTTCGAGGTAGGACAATTTGGGTTTGCCCTTGTACCTTGAAGACAGCGAAATTATGCACACATCAAAAGCAAAGTAAAGCTTGTTCTGTCTTGAGCTGGTGCAACATTTTACCCTGTACCTGCTTTTTCTGTTTGCGTCCTAAAAATGAATTCCCCATTCTCTCATGATTTTTTCCGCTTCTATCTGCATTTGAATGGAGGTAAATCTGCTTGTTTGGGATCCGTGGTCTTCCAATTTACCTTCATTCTCTGTGAAAGTTAGTTGCATAGCTAAATGCTGTTTGGAGGTTTTTTTAATCATATGGATGTATCCGCATGTCAAGTGAATGCTAAGCAATGACAACATTGTAATCTTGTTTTGTATGTGTGACATGCCTCGACTCACCTTTCCGCCTGTGAGCATCTCGGTATCTTACCAAAGCCGTGAATGTGACGCATTTGCTAATGCCGTGAACTATTCTTAAGTTGGTGATATGTCCATATCTGTGTAGTGGGTGAGAATGCAACTTGAACAGGTTAATCTGTTTAAAAGGGTGGCAGGTACCAGTTCTATCAGAGATATATTACAGACTGACGACTCTTGACTCAAAGAAGATAGAAAAATCTTCCTTTATTCTCAAATTTGAAGTTTCATTTCTTTAAAGTGCATCTATAGTGTATGCTTGTTTAGAGTTGGCACTTGATTGATGTTACGTGGATTTTTCGGTTCTTGGTATTTATGATGATTGTAACTTTCTAGCAGACCTGGATCCTTAGAAGCCCCACAGAGGAAATCTCCTGGTACTACTCCACAAACTGTGCGCCAACTCAAGACTGCAGTATCAGAATCTAATTTGGTGTCCTCCCCGAGCTCAGGAGGCAGAAATCCTAAAGAAAGAAGTCCCAAAGTCCCCGAGCACAGATCACCCCCAAGTCCTAAAACGGAGGTGATCATTAAGAGTATATGAACTATATCCTTTTGGTTATGCACTTACTTATTTGTTTTTGCTCTGTCCTTGAGTTACAGAAAAAGCAGCCAAGTAAAATGTCTGAATTAGAAGCACAGCTTGCACAACTCCATGAGGATCTGAAGAACGCAAAGGTCCAACTAAACACATCCGAATCGAGCAAGAGGGATGGCCAGCAGGAGGCCGAGGATGCCAAGAAGCAATTAGTAACGTTGTTGATGAAGCTAGAGGAGTCCCAGCAGCTGTTAATGGAGCTTTCCACTTCCGAGGACGCGCGAATAGAAGAGCTCTGCCAAGTCTCCAATGATCGAGATAAAGAGTGGGAGTCTGAACTCGAGGCTGTCCGGAAGCAACACTCGATGGATTTGGCTGCATTGGCCTCTGCAATGAATGAAATTCAGAAACTAAAAAATCAGTTGGAAATGATGAAGGGGTCAGAGGCTGCAAATACTAATAATCATGCTGAGTTGCAAAGCTTGAAAATTGAATTAACCAAGACTCTCCCGCTCGTGGAAAAGCTCCCGCTCGTGGAAAAGCTGAAAACTGAGCTTAGTAATGTCAGAGAATCCAAAGGACAAGCTCTAGAACTTGTTAGGAAATCTGAAGAGGAGTTGGAAGCAGTAAATGGAACCGCAGAATTGCTGCAACGGGATGGTGCCAAAGCTGCAGAGGCCTACAATAGTCTATTGATGGAGTTGGATAAATCCAGTGGTCAAATAAGTCCTTGGAGGAGGTTGTGTGCAAGCATCGGCCGGATCTTTCCTATGTTAGTTGTGTTGAGGAATCCGATGAGCTCAAAGACGAGGTTAACCTTCTGAAGTCTTAAATCAGTAAGCTAAGATCGGCACTCGAAGCATCTGAGGCTCAGTACCAGGAAGAATACATCCAGAGCACACTGCAGATCAGAAGTACCTTCGAGGAAGTTGACCGAATGAAGCAAGAGTCAGGGGAGAAGGTAACTCAATTGGAAGCTGAACTAAATGAAGCCAGAGCCAACATTTTGTTGAGCTGAAGACTAACTTGATGGACAAGGAAACAGAAGTTCAGGGTATATTGGAGGAGATAAAGGCAAGAACATTAGACAAGGAAGCACAAGTGCAGAATTTGACAGAACAAAATGAAATTCTGCAGATGGAAATCCGGAAGGGAGAAACGGAGAGAAACCTGTTCTACTGGAAGGCGTTGGCGATAGTGCGGAGGATCTGCTAATGGCTGATGCAAACTGCCAAGACAAAGATATATTTCTTCTTCTGATAGAAGTACCTTCTTTGTCTTGGCAGTTTGCATCAGCCATTAGCAGATCAATAATCTGTTAAATTCGCGAAAGGTTTGAATCTTGCGGGGGGCCAATTGGGCTTCTTTTTACTTGGAGAAACCGAAAACTAGCCTTTCAGAAACACCTAGCAGCAACAAACCGTCAAACGGAAATCCAATATATATATATATATATATATTATATGAACAGAAGTCGTTAGCTGCCGAGATAAGTCTTTTTATTTTGAATTGGTTTCTAATGGGGTGGTTGGGTTGGTTTGTTTAATGAGCATAGGCTACTCCCTTTATTGCGGTAGCTGCTGCAGCTTGGGCTGGCCGGGCCGGGGTGTTGGCGTGGCAGGCGTTCAAGGCAAGACCCCCAACCGCGAGGATGAGGAGGTTTTACGATGGCGGATTTCAACCTACAATGACAAGGAGGGAAGCCGCCCTCGTCCTCGGGGTCAGGTAGTAATAAAATGCTATCATGTTGTTTTCAGCATTCCGAGTGAAGTAAATTTAGTAATCACGAGGTGTGACCGTATCGGAACGAACCATTACTAGTTGGTTGGTTATTCAAACAACAAATGGTCCCGAACTCTTTCATCAACAGTGTTGTCACATTCAACTTGTTTTTGTTTGTTTGTTTGCGTTTCAAATGTGGTTTCTTTTTCCACCCGGTTATTTGGTCACAAGTTTGGATTCGATGGATTTGTCGTTGTTCGCTAGGCAATCCGGTTAGATATGCAGATTTTTTGTGGTAAGTTTGCAGAAAATCAGTGCAAAGCAACCCGATGGATATGTCGTTGTTAGATAGTCAAATCCAATCATGTTGGTTACTTTGTTAGGATCAGGGAAAGAAGTGGCCGGTTTGGAACAATTATTAGCTGGTTAATAGAATTCTATTATGATCAATGCTAAAAAAAACTGAGGTTTTCCTTCCTTTGTCGTGGTGTAGTTGACAATGGTTAAACTGAGGTTTTCTTTCACCAAAAGTCTCACGTTCAAGTGGGTTGTTATTTGCCTTTCAAATGCGGTTCCTTCTTATGCAATGGTAAATATCTGCGGCCGACTTGGCCTTCATGTTTCAATCTATATCCGACTGAGTTCTTGTTTTTTCGATTATGTTGCAGGGAAAAAACTCCTCTAGACAAAGTCAAGGAAGCGCATAGGAGGGTGATGGTTGCAAACCATCCTGATGCCGGTGGCAGCCATTACCTCGCGTCTAAAATCAACGAAGCTAAAGATATGTTACTTGGGAAAAAGAACAGTGGTTCTGCCCTATAAGCATCTACATGCCATTTCAGAAAGAAGAGCTCCTATTAGAGTCCATTCTTTATGCCCCTTTACCTGGGGCAAGATATATGCAACCAGCAAATTCTTGCATTAATTGGATTATGAATTGAGGTATATTCATCACGTCTTCCGGAAAGGGGATGAGTAGGAGAAATGCCCTTCGTCTTGAAAATTTCAACCATAGGCTATACCAAGTCATACAAAAGTCCACGAACCATCAAAATGTATTCAACCATCGGTTATACCAAGTGATACAAAATTCCTCGAACCAGCGGAATGTCTTGACCCAAAGAAGCGACAAGAGTGAAATCATTTTCCTGAAACTGATACACCCCTATGCATACAAACCACCAGAATGGATAGAATGTTTTGTCATGTCCATCAGATAATACCAAGGGGCAGAAACTAAAGCTTTGAACTGTTCCTCAGCACTCGAGACCTTCTTGTTAACAATTGATAACTGCAGCTCCAAAGAAGCAGCCCTTGCTTCTTTTACATGTTTCACTGATATACGGATTCCTTGTCTACTTTCAGCCTCTTGCAATTCTTTGTCCATTTGGTTGATGCCCTCTTCCAGCTTGACCTTGTCCCCAGCCTTCTCCGCGATCCTGTCCCTGACTTCGTAAAGTCGGTGCCTAATCTGTTCTCGCCTCTTCTGGATCGCTAACAAGCTGCTTACACGTTCAACAGTTGTCTTTACGTCGAACCCAAACAGTTCCAAGTCCTCAAGTTGTTTAAGGTAATGGTGAAAGAGGCCGACAGAAACATCAGGTTTTAAAACTGCAATTTTTTCCACCAAAGTAGCAAAGCCAACCGTGAACTTAATTGCTTCTTGTTCGCGGATTTCAGGGTCCAATTCCACCAGCGGGCGGAAATGTGGCCTTTGAGGCAGGAGTCTGAAAGCTTCGCAAGACTCTATGCTTTCCCAAAAACTTAAGGTCTTCGTGAAAGGAAGCGTCAGTTTAATGTCAGGCTGGCCACCATTTGAAGCCGACTGCATACGTTCTCTGTTTTTTGGATCATCATTTTGTGCTTCGGTATCGCTGACGCCATGTCCTGGACAAAGAGCAGACTGATTTTTGAGTATCCAACTCCTGATTGACATGATCCGAATCACAACCGCCACCTTCAGGTAGAACAGGTTCCTCTGAAAAATAATTGAATGAAACTGTCAGTTCCTTAAATACATAGATAGAAATACTTGATGGAACTAAAGTTTGTCTATGTCAGTTCCTTAGATACATAGAATCACTTGATGAAACTAAAGTTCGTTCTTCAGAATCTCAGATAAAAATACCTTCTTCCTCTTGACAGTTGCCATCAATATTTATAACATAAGGAATAGCCTCCTGATCATTGACAGAGCCTCCACCGCCTTCAGGTAGAAAAGGTTCCTCTTTTTTTGCAGAAGATCGAATGAAACTATGTTAATTCTTCAAAATTGTCATCTTTCGGGCCACATGTAAGGATATAAAACAATGTTCCATCTTCTTATAAAAGTACCTTCTTCGTCTTGATAGTTGGCATCAGCCATTAGCTGATTAGCTTCCTGATTATCCGCATCATCACCGCCATTTTCCAAAAGAATAGGTTCCTCGTCTGTAAGAAATCAGATAAACTAAGTTAGTTCTTTGGACATGTCATCGTAAAGCTAAGCATAACACAAATATAACTATATTTCTTCTTCTGATAAAAGTACCTGCTTTGTCTTGGCAGTTTGCATCAGCCATTAGTAGATCATCTGCATCATCACCACCACCTTCCAGTAGAACAGGTTCCTCTTTTTCAATAGATGATCGTACAAAAAATAGGTTATTTCTTTAAAAATGTCATTGTCAGACCAATGCTATGAATAACATAAATAAAACTATGACCCATCTTCTGATAAAAGTACCTTCTTCATTTTGACAGTTTGCATCAGCGATTTGCAGACTAGCCTCCTGATCATCCGTGTCATCACCACCACCTTCCGATAGAATATGTTCCTCCGAGGATTTCGTCTTCAATAATTCGCCGCATAACTCTTCCACACAATCACTTGCAGTACTTGTTGTTGGAGAGAGTTTGGACATCTCGTTAATAATACTTGTCTCCTCTTTAAAAACAGTAGTACTCGGAGCATCCTATAGACCAAACAAAGGTTTCAACAATTAATACTACATCCCTGTCACTAAACGCGTGCTTGAAGGAAAAAAAACATGTTTTAGCATGAGTTTTGTCTTTTAATTCATTGGACCAAGCTCCTTAGCATCAAGTATCAAGACGAGAACTCACATGTCTGAAGATTGAACAATTCCAAGTGCCCGACATAGAGCTTTCTGGTGGAGATGCAACCCCGGATGGCTGGTCCGGAGAAACAAACACAACACTCAATCTCTTGACCTGGGGCCCACCATCCTTCTGGTTGAATAATAAGAAAACCAAAAATCCACAATTTAAGACATTTAGTTGGTAATCGAACTCGCACAACAACTTAATTGGTATACAAAATATTACCATCATCTTTTCAGCATCCGCATCGGTTGTGTTAGATTTCACACTCAGACACTGGAGCATAAACATGTCCTTGCATGTGATGTCTGATTCAGCAGCACTCTTACGCGCGTTTCTCGTAACTGAGAAACAAAATACTCATCATCATCAACACAGATCGGAAGGAACATGAAGCCAACCAGAATGATAAACAAAAGAAACAAAACACATGAAATTGAAGACAAACGGAATGGTCTGGTGCTTCTAACCTACAACTGGAAGTTGCGACCTTGGCTCCAAGATCCCTCTTTTTGGCTGAACATTGTAACACGTTAGATGACTGGTTTTGACTCTGAACTGAACAATCAACAGGAAATGTGTCACTCTTTATCTCAAACAACCAAGAATTGCAGATAAATTTCCCCATTCAAATGTTGTTGCTACGGATATACTCCTACTTATATTAAATAATTTCCTTTGTGACATTTTTATTTATAAACGCGAAAACAAAAAATCACTTATTCGTTGAAACAAATTGAACACTCTAAATCGTCAAGGAACTGAGGGACCAACCATATAAGAATTTGAATCTTTGGATTTTCTCAAAGTATCAATTACTTCCAAATTCCATTTCTTATACAACTATCATCCAGATCACCAGATGAACTACTGGAAAAAAGGAGAAAAAGGTGATAAGCACATAAATCCCAAATAGCTTTGGCCAACAAATTTCCACCAAGTAGTCAAAATCAAGCAGACGACAAGACATACACAAGAAGGAAATGACTGATTGAAGGTCGATTAGATTTGTAGATAATGATAAATAAATGTAAAACAAATAGTTCATAGTATTACAACGACCGTGTGTTATGAATATTTCACAAAACAAAATAGCAGTTTTTCCCTTGTGTAGAAAAACATATATAAGAATCCATTACAAATTACTTAACAGACACAAGAAGGAACGACTGATTGAAGGTCACTTCATTAATAAATAATCATAAATAAATGGAAAAAATAGCTCACATTATTACGACGACCTTGTGTATCCTCAATATTTCACAAAACAAAATAGAACTTTTCCCTTGAGTAGAAAAAATATTTAAAAAAAAACATTACAGATAATGTCACGACCCAAATCCGGGTTGCTGACATGGCGCTGGGTCACGCTCACCTAAACCAATGAGCCGCAACCCAACCAGCCTCATACGAACAAAGAAATCGAATTGCGGAAGCGTTAACATAACTTATACAAATGCGGAAGCGTAATTTCATATTATACATATATATTACAAATATTCTTACATAATTCCAAATACAAACATAAGGTCCCACAATGTGTACAACGGAGCGACTCTACTAGATCACAAAAGGGAAATACCATCCGAAGACTTCAAACCCGGAAGAAGATAATGGGTTCACACGATCTATCAAACAAATTCTTCGGACGTCAAGGCGATTCTCAAGGCTCGTTACCTGTGGAGGAGGGGGTAAGTACTTGGGAGTACTTAGTAGAGGATATTAAAACTAACCTATAATTAACTAACCAATCACATACATAGACTCAAATTCATGCATAGACAATTGGTGCAAAATTAACATTTAGCACAGCACAAGTAATTTAATCATAAACAAATGACAAATTCATAATCATACACATAGGTACGTTCCGATCCGAATAGGTATCGCGAACGCCAAAACATGGATGGACTTCGGATAGGTCTAGAATGTGTCACTCCCTCTCACAACACGAGGATACCATATCTTATAGCGCTTTCATAATCAAACTCCGCCGACCATATCATAATCATAACAAATCCAATGTATCCTCAAAACATGTGCACATGTGCCAACATCCCCGGTTGGTCACGGGTAGACCTCATCGTCCGCCATCTCACAAATCGACTCACACATATCACACATATTCATAATATTCAAAACCATGTATTCATAATCCATAAGACTCATATTTATTAAAACCATGCATAATCGAAAATCACCAAATCACACAAAACAAAGACTCACTTTCACAATCCATCATATAACCACATAATCAACAACACAAGTTTATAACAAATAATGCTAGTCAAAACAGAGGTTAGGGATAATATCACCCTACCTTAGTCAAATTTGCACAAAGCTCTAAAAAAGTTTCCACTCTTCACTTCACGATCCACGTTGTTCGGACTCCAAATGATGGTCAACTAAGCAAGAGATTAAATACTCTATCAACATCCACCTCTCAAGCACATGTAAAGGTCAAAAACAAAACCTATGTCCTTATTTATCAAATTCCCACACAAGTTTCCCAAAACACACACTATAGTCACCAAATCCCTTATCAAGCTTAGTTCACTATCAACCCTCTTAATAACATCTCAAATCTTATCTCAAACTCCAATATCTCAAAACTACAAAGTGCTCAAATCCACACAAGCTTACACCTACATCAAGATCATCACAAACTCTACACTTATTTCTAAAAGACCTAAGGCTAGAACTCACTTACCAAGCTCCAAAATCCAAGAGAAGCCTCCCTTCTCTTCTTCTTCTTCTTCTTCTTCTCCTTCTCTCTCTCTCTCTCTCTCTCTCTTTTTCTTTCAAATGGCTGTCTACACATTCTACCCAAAGCCACCCAACATATTTTAATCCATGCCTTTACATAATAAAAATTGGTCTTTTCCTCTTTTGGTCCTTAACTTCTTAAATCTTCCGAAGTCTCACTTAAACTTCTACCCTAGTCCTAACAAGTCTTTAAATCATGTCCCAATCCATAAAAGTTCTATAGTTCACCACTTCATAAAATCTTCCGATTCCGACAAGGATCGTACCTAAAACCATGCTCTAAAACCTCTCCAATGATCCCATCAAATAAATCCTCAAATATCAAAACTTAAATCATCAAAGTTGTAGTTCTAGATGTTACGAACATCCTCGAATTGGAATCACTCAAATCGGAGGTCATATGAAGAAGTTACGAATTTTTGAAGAAAAGTGTGCAGCCAAATCCGAGAGCTGGCCCAGCGTCCGCTGGCTTCCCCAGCGTCCGCTGGTTATCCAATCTGCCAGCTTCCGAATTTCGCAAAACTCAAATCATCATAGTTGTAGATCTAGGTCTTGCGGTTCTACACGTCTTCGAATCGCTCGATTCCGAGTTTGTATGAGAGAGTTATGATTTTTCTACCAAACGTTGACGAATAAAGTCTATCAATCACAACCCTCCCAAAACCCACTCAAAACTCCAAAACACAAAGCTCAAATTGCAAAACTCAAAACATGAAAGTCGTAGACTAACGTGTTACGGAATTTTCCAACTTAGAGTCATCCAAATCGGAGTTCACACAAAAATCTTATGCCTAATCCTCCAAAGGTCGACGTATTTAACTCAACGGTTCTAACATCGATCAAAACAAAATAACCAAAGGTCGGACCGAACGGTCACGACAAAGGCAAAACTAGCGAGGGTCGTAACAGTCTCCCCTCCTTATAAAAATTCGGTCCCCGAATTTACTTAACAAAAGACCGACTTACTTGTCATTCGAAGAGATGAGGAAACTTGGCCTTCATCTCCTCCTCCATTTCCCATGTCGCTTCGGCTAATGAGCGATTAGCCCACATAATCTTGACCATCGGAAGTTCTCGATTCCAAAGCTTCTTGACCTCTCGATCCAAAATCTTGACCGGATCCTCTTGATACATCAAATCTCCACTAATCTCCACCACTTGCAGTTCCAAAACATGCGTAGGATCATGTAGATACCGCCTAAGCATGGAGATATGGAAAACTGGATGAACATGTAACATAGATGGTGGCAAGGCCAACCGATAAGCAACTGGTCCGACTCTTTCTAGAATCTCGAATGGACCAACATATCGAGGACTTAGCTTTCCTCTTCTTCCGAATCTCATGGTCCCCTTCATGGGCGACACTTTGAGAAAAACTTGCCATCCCACTTCGAACTCGATGTCTTTTCGCCTCTTATCCACATAAGACTTTTGCCGACTTTGAGCAGTTTCCAGACGCTGTCGAATCAACTTAATCTTCTCATTTGTCTCTTCTATTAAATCGTTTCCCGAAAGTTGTTTCTCACCGACCTCATTCCAGCATAACGGAGATCTGCACTTCCTCCCGTACAGAGCTTCATACGGAGCCATCTTGATGCTTGACTGATAGCTATTATTATACGCAAACTCCATTAAAGGTAAATATTGATCCCAACTTCCCCCGAAGTCAATGGTGCAAGTTCGCATCATATCCTCCAAAATTTGAATGACCCGTTCAGACTGACCATCCGTTTGAGGATGAAAGGCCGTACTCAAATCCAATCGAGTTCCCATAACTTCCTGAAATTTCCTCCAAAATCGCGATGTGAAGTGTGTTCCACGATTGGAGACGATCGAAATTGGTGCGCCATGCAACCGAACGATCTCATCGATAAAGATCTGAGCAAACCTACTAGCATCGTAGGTAATCTTGATCGGCAAAAAGTGTGCTAACTTGGTTAATCTGTCCACGATGACCCACACTGAATCATAACCACGAGATGTTGTCGGAAGTCCAACTAATAAGTCCATCGTAATTCGCTCCCACTTCCACATCGGAATCTCCAAAGGTTGCAATAACCCCGAAGGTCTTTGGTGCTCCGCTTTTACCTGCTGGCAGGTCAAACACTTGGATACGAAAGTCGCAATGTCTCGCTTCATGCCTTTCCACCAATAGTTTCCTCTCAAATCGTGATACATCTTCGTAGACCCTGGATGCATACTGTACACAGCTTGGTGTGCTTGAGTCAATAGCTCCTTCCTCAACTCTCCGACATCCGGAACAACCACTCGGAGTCCATAATATAACACACCATCATCTAGTTGAAACTTAGGTAACTCACCTAGTTCAACTTTTCTCATCATCTCGATCACTTCCGGATCTTCCTTTTGCAAACCTACGACTCGTCCTCGCAAGACAGGTCTCATATGCATCTCAGCCAAAAACCTTGGCTGAACTACCGATTTCCGACTCAAAGCATCGGCTACCACGTTAGCTTTTCCCGGATGATAATTGATGGTGCAATCATAATCTTTGAGCAACTCCATCCACCTCCTCTGCCGTAAGTTCAAATCTCGTTGCTCAAAGATATACTTAAGACTCTTATGATCCGTAAAGATCTCGAACTTCTCACCGTATAGGTAATGTCTCCAAATCTTTAAGGCAAACACAACTGCCGCTAATTCCAAATCATGGACCGGATAATTCTCTTCGTGCTTCTTTAACTGTCTAGAAGCATAAGCAATAACATTCTTGTGTTGCATCAAAACACATCCCAATCCAACTCTCGATGCATCGCAATAAACACAATATCCTCCTGTACCCGAAGGTAGAACTAACACAGGTGCATGTGTCAATCGATCCTTTAGCTCTCTAAAGCTTTCTTCACACTTCTCCGACCATTCATACTTTGTATTCTTCTGAGTTAGCTGGGTTAACGGTGATGCCAAAGTAGAGAAGTCTTTGACAAACCGTCGATAATAACCTGCTAAACCCAGAAAGCTACGAATCTCTGTCACATTCGTCGGAGTAGCCCAATTTATCACAGCCTCTATCTTACTGGAATCTACCGAAACTCCATCTTTGGACACCACGTGTCCTAGAAAGGCTACACTCTGAAGCCAAAACTCGCATTTCGAGAGTTTAGCATAAAGCTCTTTCTCTCGCAACTTCTGCAACACCAATCTAAGATGCTTCTCATGCTCCTCCTGACTCGTGGAGTATATCAGAATGTCATCAATGAAGACGACCACAAACTGATCCAAGAAAGGTTTGAATGTCCGGTTCATCATGTCCATGAATGCAGACAGAGCATTCGTCAAACCAAATGACAGGACCAAAAACTCATAATGTCCATACCGAGTCCTGAATGCCGTCTTCTGAATATCCGATTCTCTTATTCGTAACTGGTAGTACCCCGATCTCAAATCAATCTTGGAAAACCACTTAGCTCCCCGAAGTTGATCAAATAAATCATCTATTCTTGAAAGTGGATATCGATTCTTAATGGTCATCTTATTCAACCTTCGGTAGTCTATACACAACCGCAAAGTTCCATCCTTCTTCCTCACAAATAAAACTGGTGCTCCCCATGGAGACACACTAGGCCTGACGTAGCCCTTATCTAACAGATCTTACAGCTGTTCTCTCAGCTCTTTCATCTCAGCTAGAGCCATTCGATATGGTGGTATGGAGATCGGCTCAGTGCCAGGCTCCAACTCAATACAAAATTCAATCTCCCTCACAGGTGGCAATCCCTGCAAATCTTCTGGAAACACATCCGGATATTCCCTAACAACTAGAATATCATCCACCAACATAACTTTCTTCTCAACCTCCTTAACCCAAGCTAGGTAACTCACACATCCCTTCTCAAGAAATTTGCTAGCTTTAAGGTAAGAAATCAACTTCGCAGTTGTTACTTTCCGCTCTCCCTGAAATCCAAATTCTGACTCCCCCAATGGACGGAAGGTGACTTGCTTATCGAAGCAATCTACTACCGCATGATAAGTAGATAACACATCCATCCCCACTATCATGTCAAAATCTTTCATATCTAACACATATAAATCAGTCGACAACTCATGGCCACTGATCAAAACAACGAATGACCTAACAACTTCACAAATATTCACATAACCACTCGAAGGCGTAGCAACTATCATAGAATCATCTAAGCACGTAGGCAATATATCCAAAAATTGCATATATCGGGATGACACAAAAGAGTGTGTAGATCCCGAATCAAATAACACACGTGCATTAGAAGATCCAACAGGAATAGTACCTGTGACCACATTGTTGCTTGCCTCAGCATCTCCCCTTGTCAGAGCATAAATACGAGGTTGTGCTCTACTTCCTCCACCTTCTGACCTTACTCCTTCAATCCTCGAACCAGCTTCCCTCTGAACTTGAGGACGAGGATTCTCTTGCACAGACTGTGATGCTACCATGCTCGCCACTTGACTGCGCTGTCCAGGTGTAGGACAATCTCGAGCTAGGTGGCCTACCTTGCCACAGTTGAAGCAAGCTCCAGTCCCCCTATAGCAAACATTCCCCGGATGTTGCTTTCCACAGCTCTGACACATCCTAAAGTTACTAGACTGGCTTGGATTTGACCGTTGTCCTCGAAAGTCATTTCCTCTTCCGAACCTTCCGACGGATCCTCCGCCCCTAGAAGTCATAGACTGACCACCAGACCACCTCTCTTGCGGCCTAAACCCTTGGTTCACACTCCTCTGTGGTGGCCCATATGATCTCTGAATCTTTGATTGGCTTGGAGTTGCTCGACGTTCACTATCTCGCATCTCTAACGTTCGAGCACAATCCACAGCAGCAGCATAAGTCTTAAATCCACGAGGTATCATGACCTTGAACATGGAATCGTCAAGGCCACGAATAAACCTCTTTACTTTCTTTTTCTCATCAGGAACTAAGTGCTCAGCATACCGAGAAAGATAGCTGAACCTCTCATCATACTGAGCCACTGTCATCTCAGGTGTCTTCACCAACCGCTCAAACTCAAAGGCTCGAGCATCCCTTAGACTTTCTGGCAAGAATCGATCTAGCAATGACTTGCTAAAGACTTCCCAAGTCCAAGCATATGACCCCTCATTTTGGAACCATACTCCAGCCTCACCGACCAACTGAAATGAGGCGAGCTCCACCATTCTCACCCCATTACATCTTAGGATTCTCTTCCTCTTTTCCATCTCATCGATGAAGACTTGAGGATCACCTTTCATACCAGAAAAGGTTGGTGGCTTCAACCTTAGAAACTCTCCCAATGAGTCATCCTTAGAAGCTTGAGCGACACTCTGCTCCACCTGAACTTGTTGAACAGCGATGAACTTCTCCATCGCCCTCATCACACGATCCACACTATCGCCACCTTGCCCTTCCAGCACAGGCACAAGTACATTAGCGATAGGCAAAGGAATTTCATTCCTCACAATACCATCCTCAGCTGCAATCCCAACTGGTGGCACATATTCACATGCTTCTTCCTCCCTTCGTACTTGAGGACTATCGTCGTTCCTTCTTGCCAAATCGGAATTGCTAGGTGTGCTAGTCATATCCTCCTATATTAATGAGTCAAAATTAGACACACTAAGGCTGACACACAAAAGAGGACAAAGACATGACAAATCCTATGCTCCATTATACACAACATATAATTCAACAACAATCTTAAGGCTCTAATACATCAAGAGCTTTGAAAACCTAGAGCTCTGATACCAACTCTGTCACGACCCAAATCTGGGTTGCTGACATGGCGCTGGGTCACGCTCACCTAAACCAATGAGCCGCAACCCAACCAGCCTCATACGAACAAAGAAATCGAATTGCGGAAGCGTTAACATAACTTATACAAATGTGGAAGCGTAATTTCATATTATACATATATATTACAAATATTCTTACATAATTCCAAATACAAACATAAGGTCCCACAATGTGTACAACAGAGTGACTCTACTAGATCACAAAAGGGAAATACCATCCGAAGACTTCAAACCCGGAAGAAGATAATGGGTTCACACGATCTATCAAACAAATTCTTCGGACGTCAAGGCGATTCTCAAGGCTCGTTACCTGTGGAGGAGGGGGTAAGTACTTGGGAGTACTTAGTAGAGGATATTAAAACTAACCTATAATTAACTAACCAATCACATACATAGACTCAAATTCATGCATAGACAATTGGTGCAAAATTAACATTTAGCACAGCACAAGTAATTTAATCATAAACAAATGACAAATTCATAATCATATACATAGGTACGTTCCGATCCGAATAGGTATCGCGAACGCCAAAACATAGATGGACTTCGGATAGGTCTAGAATGTGTCACTCCCTCTCACAACACGAGGATACCATATCTTATAGCGCTTTCATAATCAAACTCTGCTGGCCATATCATAATCATAACAAATCCAATATATCCTCAAAACATGTGCACATGTGCCAACATCTCCGGTTGGTCACGGGTAGACCTCATCGTCCGCCATCTCACAAATCGACTCACACATATCACACATATTCATAATATTCAAAACCATGTATTCATAATCCATAAGACTCATATTTATCAAAACCATGCATAATCGAAAATCACCAAATCACACAAAACAAAGACTCACTTTCACAATCCATCATATAACCACATAATCAACAACACAAGTTTATAACAAATAATGCTAGTCAAAATAGAGGTTAGGGATAATATCACCCTACCTTAGTCAAATTTGCACAAAGCTCCAAAAAAGTTTCCACTCTTCACTTCACGATCCACGTTGTTCGGACTCCAAATGATGGTCAACTAAGCAAGAGATTAAATACTCTATCAACATCCACCTCTCAAGCACATGTAAAGGTCAAAAACAAAACCTATGTCCTTATTTATCAAATTCCCACACAAGTTTCCCAAAACACACACTATAGTCACCAAATCCCTTATCAAGCTTAGTTCACTATCAACCCTCTTAATAACATCTCAAATCTTATCTCAAACTCCAATATCTCAAAACTACAAAGTGCTCAAATCCACACAAGCTTACACCTACATCAAGATCATCACAAACTCTACACTTATTTCTAAAAGACCTAAGGCTAGAACTCACTTACCAAGCTCCAAAATCCAAGAGAAGCCTCCCTTCTCTTCTTCTTCTTCTTCTTCTTCTTCTTCTCCTACGTCTCCTTCTCTCTCTCTCTCTCTCTCTCTCTCTCTTTTTCTTTCAAATGGCTGTCTACACATTCCACCCAAAGCCACCCAACATATTTTAATCCATGCCTTTACATAATAAAAATTGGTCTTTTCCTCTTTTGGTCCTTAACTTCTTAAATCTTCCGAAGTCTCACTTAAACTTCTACCCTAGTCCTAACAAGTCCTTAAATCATGTCCCAATCCATAAAAGTTCTATAGTTCACCACTTCATAAAATCTTCCGATTCCGACAAGGATCGTACCTAAAACCGTGCTCTAAAACCTCTCCAATGATCCCATCAAATAAATCCTCAAATGTCAAAACTTAAATCATCAAAGTTGTATTTCTAGATGTTACGAACATCCTCGAATTGGAATCACTCAAATCGGAGGTCATATGAAAAAGTTACGAATTTTTGAAGAAAAGTGTGCAGCCAAATCCGAGAGCTGGCCCAGCGTCCGCTGGCTTCCCCAGCGTCCGCTGGTTATCCAATCTGCCAGCTTCCGAATTTCGCAAAACTCAAATCATCATAGTTGTAGATCTAGGTCTTGCGGTTCTACACAAAGCTCAAATTGCAAAACTCAAAACATGAAAGTCGTAGACTAACGTCTTACGGAATTTTCCAACTTAGAATCATCCAAATCGGAGTTCACACAAAAATCTTATGCCTAATCCTCCAAAGGTCGACGTATTTAACTCAACGGTTCTAACACCGATCAAAACAAAATAACCAAAGGTCAGACCGAACGGTCACGCCAAAGGCAAAACTAGCGAGGGTCGTAACAGATAACTTCAAGCAAAATATATTTTTCTTCCCTTAAAATATAAAAAAAAACTCTTTTGACAAACCACTAAAGCAAAAAGCTTCAAACCTTGAATCTAAACCTTAAAATATATTTTCCTTAAATTGAAGCAAAATCTCAATTTTTTTTTTGATAAGTAAACACCTAGAATCCACCTATGTCAGGGTTTGAACCCATGACCCCCGTCAAGTCATCCTACGCCTATGCCGCTGGGCTACTATGCCACTGGCAAAATCTCAATTCTTAATATAAGAAAACTTGCTCCTGTGTTATTAAAAAAATCTAGGGGGGAAATGGTGGGTCAAATTTTAATCATGACAAAATATCAGACCCCTATCACTTGAATGACCTGCTGTTATGATTGACAAGAAAGCTTCACACGTAAGTTTGCCTGACACTTTATGAACCCGTCTAACAATTAATTAATCAGTTATCAAAATGAGATATCATTTTGACGTAGAACTTGTTATAGAATTTGTTGTAACAAGGATTAGAAAGGCTTTAATTCTATTACATTTTGTTCTATTTCTTTCATTCTTAAGCTTAACAATGCTGTAACGGATTGGCTTTGTCGTCAAGTTCGTGCCAACTTACTTTTGTTGGATTGGATGGTATGTCATCCAACCGAACTCATTTTTATGCTTAGCGCATATGTTCCTTGATTAATATTTGTTCTTGCTTCTAAAAAAAAATGAGATATCATTCACAACGCTAATCAAGCCATTAGACAATCCAATCATTTTGATAAATGTTTCATTCCTGTACTTGTATATGTTTTTTACTAATAAATCCGTAAAGTCTATTAACTTCTATTATGAATATGAAATTTGAATTCTTATATATTGAATGAAGTTATTTTTTTCAAATCTTCTAAATATCAACATAATCAAACATAAAAAATGTAGCGTGTCTTGACAAGTATCAACACTTACTCTATTGTTTGTTCTCATCACGTGATAATTGGTAATTCAGAATTTAATAATTATATTTAGGAGCACTTTCGGGCCCTGTTTGGGTCAAGGCGATGAGACCTAGCGGTCGCACATCTTCGACCTCCATCAACACTGAGTTCCGTAGGTTTTGGAACATCAGGAGCCTCGTAAGGTTGCTGCAGTTGTGGCTAGTAACTGTAAATTATGGGGATGGGATAGTGCAACCTTTCCCTGCGTGGAATTTATTTGCAGCTAGTCAGTTGATGCTAATTAGGATCCCTGCATGTGTGTGGGCTTCGCCAACTGTTTGTAAGGTTCTTATTGGGTTCTAATATACTATTCTATTGACCAAAAAAAATCAGGAGCCTCGTGGGCTTCGCCTAATTCCGGCCCGCTTGGCCCATCTTTCAATCTCAGCCCACAATTTCCCCCTCCCCTTCTTAAAAGTTAAAATCAGGTTCAACTTTGCGCACGAAAACTCATTCGTTCTAGCTTTCTATACAAATAGTACAATACTTATTTGCCTAAAATCTTTCTTTACCAGCATCACTAATCAATGTGGTACAAGACAGAGAAAAAAGCATATTGTACCGCAAAAATAAATTTCTCAATTTCTTAAAAATGATATAAACGAGTATATTATTTTTTTAAATCAAGTATATTAGTTTAACCGTCACTTTGATTCCTATAACAGTCGTCAATCATGTGAATAAAGTGACTCCTATAACAGTCGTCATTCATATGGAACGCACCAAGTTTCGCTCTTTCAGCTTGCTTAATCCAGAACTTTTCCTCCACCCAAAATAGACATATGATACAATTTTGGAAAGCCCAAAAAGTTCTTTACAATTGTTCCCACAATATCCAATTCAAATTCGTAGTCTAAAGACACTTACTAAGTTGTTCTTATTTCTGTCGCTCAACTGATTAACTCAATAACCGTCCAGACGTTAAAATTGATTTCTTGTTGATTCCTTGATCCAAATCAACACGTATAATATATCTTTAGAAAAGTCTCTCTGTCTTCTACAAATTCTTTGACAACCAAAAAGTCTAAATCTGAACAGAAGAAGGTTTTGTCAAATCAATCTTTCTATCACATGTTTCTTTCTCTTTCCTCTAACTTTTTTGTTTTGTGGCTTATCTTCTGAATTTTTCCCTATAGAAGCTGGTGAGTCATTTCCAGCCATTTTCATCGTGTTCCGTCCAAGATACCTCCCTTCATTTGGATGATAATAACTCCTGATATTTGAAGGATACGGTAAAAACAAAATTAAGGTGAGGTAGAAATCTTTCTCACATCTCACTGATGATAAAATGGACCTACTTTTAAGTGTAAAAACACTTTAAGATAAACAAGTGCCAATCCGTATAACTAAATGCCCTAATGATATTAGGTATAAACGAATCGATGGTGTTACATACATTATCAAAATAAAATATTAAAATATCAATAATGTTAAACGAGAGACCTAAGATTATAATAAAACCGAACTATGAGAACCATTGTATGAATTTTTGAAATATATGGGTCAAATTGTCTATTTTATTTTACCCTCGCCGACATGATGATAATAAACTAATTTGATCAAATAAGAGAAATAATCACTTTGTATTACCCCAAATAAATCAAAGAAGGTCGTTATACTTTTTTTGGTTGCATAAATGTTGCGCAATAAAATCATATGAGATATGGTGAATATAATTTTAAAAGGTTGTGAAAGGATCTATATGGTTTGACTCATAATTAACACATAATTTCAAGTTAATCCTCCTTATAATTACGAACAAATTTATTAATAAATAACAATGTTTACTTGTTGTAGCGTGCTTTCACAGAACCTTTATAACGAGGTAGTATCATCGGTTGATTCACGGTCACTAACAAATCAGATATGTGAACGATTTTCACGAATAACCTTACTACATAAAGTCTGAGACTTATGGGGACTAATACAAAATTTGTCCATTCTGAGTGTGGATAAGGGTGACAAACTTTCATTCTGAACATCAACTTTCTTCTCCGTTTTATAGGGAAATTCATGAGTTGCCAACTCGCCCATAGGGATGAGTAAGCTCCACATGGCAAAGCTACTTTGGTAGCTTTGCTTACTCATCTTTCCAAGTGACAATTCACTTAGAAAGGTTGATGGACTAGCCTTTTACGCCGCTCAAATGGGCTTGTACATAAATTTGCATAATAATGGATGAAATCCAAATCAAAGTCCAACAAGATCAAATTCAATGTACGTTCTGTCATCAGTGAGGGTTTCTTTTAAAGGAATAAAAGATGCACCAAAGCTGTAATACACCAATCAAAATCTGAAGAGTCCCCGAACTATTAATCTAGCAACCTATAAATTTTTATAACTACTATGAATATGTCTTTTGTAATTCTTACGCACGTATCAATTTTGAGAATGGTCAAATTCTAACATAACATTATACCACTGTACTGCATAATTTCACTTTTATGACATATGATAGTGTTTATAACTTGCAAATTTCGACCCAGTAAAAAAGTATGTTGAGTATGTTGACACCATTAAGCTATTTTCCTGTCTCCGGACCGTGAGGGATCATTATATTGTTGTTCGTCGGACAGTGTGTACTTGATTAGGATCGGACTATAGTCGAGGCAAGTGTTGGACACTTTTTCCGTAAGGCGAGATTGCCCGTATATTTCAGTGCATTACAGGCTATGACAATCGTCCTCAAGATACAACGACTATTTGGGCGTTTCCAAGATCATTGCACACGACTCTCGAAAATTTCCGGCGAACCCTTATATACCCGGAACTTTCGGACGGACTATTTTTAGTATGTAGAACTTTCGGTCCCGAGCTCTTACATCAACAGTGTTGTCACATTCAACTTGTTTTTGTTTGTTTGTTTGCGTTTCAAATGTGGCTCCCTTTTCCACCCTATTATTGTCACAAGTTTGGATTCGATGGATTTGTCGTTGTTAGCTAGGCAATCCGATTAGATTTGCAGATTTTCTATGGTAAGTTTTCAGAAATTAGTACAAATCAATCTGATGGATATGTTGTTATTAGCTAGTCAAATCCAATCATGTTGGTTAAGATCAGGGAAAGAAATGGTTGGATTGGAACAATTATTTGTTGGTTAATAGAATTCCTCTAGGTTTTCCTTCCTTTCTCGTGGTGTAGTTGACAACGGTGAATTTTTCTCGTGGTGTAGTTGACAACGGTGAATTTGAGTTATAATAGCCTCCAACCCGGATTCTATCATCAAAGTCTCACGTTCAAGTGGATTGTTGTTTGCCTTTCAAATGCGGTTCCTTCTTATGCAATGTTGAATATCTGCTGCCGACTTGAACATAGACAAAGTCAAGGAAGCACATAGGAGGGTAATGGTTGCAAACCATCCCGATACCGGTGGCAGCCATTACCTCGCGTCTAAAATTAACGAAGCCAAAGATATATTGCCTGGGAAAAAGAACAGTGGTTCTGCACTATAAATTCTACATGCTATTTTAGAAAGAAGAACTCCTATTATAGTTCCATTCTTTTTGCCCCCTTACCAGGGGCAAGATTGTTATGTGGAAGATTGTCTTATTGGTTTATTATTTATTAGTTCCTTGGCAACGTAATTGCAATTGCAATTGTGTTGTGTGTTATTTTACTTTAGTACTTGTCTTGTCCGTAACTGCATGGTAATCCATGTTGTGCTTTCCAATTAAGTTAACTGAGTTGTGGGTTTTATTGTAATTAGAACGTGGGGCAGTTACAACTACCTCCTAGTTATAAGTACCTTGTAATCGTGTTTGTTATGGTTATGGTGAATGAAAACTCAATTTGGTGTTAAAACCAAGAATCTGTCCAATCTCCAATTTCTTCTGTCCAATCCCCCACAATTCTTGACAATCACTTCTTCAATTCGATAAGGAACCTCCACTGAAAGGTTTCCGAGTTGTTTGAGATCGTGTTTTGTCGTTCGTCACTTTCCACGCTTCAAAGATGTATGCAATCAGCAAATTCTTGTATTAATTGGATTATGAATGAGGAATTCATCACATGTCTTCCTAAAAGGGTAAGGAGGAGGAGAAACGCCTTTCGTCTTGTAAATTTCAACCATCGGCTATATCAAGTCACAGAAAAGTCTATGAATCATCAAAATGTATTCAACCATCGGTTATACCAACTGATACAAAATTCCTCGAACCATCGGAATGTCTTGACACAAAGAAGCGACGAGTGAAATCATTTTCCTGAAACTGATTCACCCTTAGCATACAAACCACCAGAATGGATAGAATGTTTTGTCATGTCCATCTGATAATTACCAAGGAGCAGAAACCAAAGCTTTGAACTGCTCCTCAGCACTCGAAACCTTCTTGTTAACAATTGATAACTGCAGCTCCA